>CATKHU010000207.1:0-45129 GCA_949752735.1 Lumbricus terrestris
CGCACACACTCACAAACACAAATACATACTCACAAATGCACACAAACAAGCATACATACACATACACACATACATACACACAAACGCAATGCATACACCCACAGACGCACACACACGCACAAACGCGCGCACACACAGCACATACACGCACACACACACACACACACACACACACACACACACACGCGTACTTTGATACATTTGATCAAGTCTTTGAGTTAGAATGTAAATCGATAACAATTATTGATTAACTTGGGTCGAACGTACTTTGAAACATGATGGTCTAAAAACGTTCATGTGTAATGTGTAATGTACATGCGTCTCGAACAATTCAGATTTACTAGCAAGAAAGAAGCGGAGAGTTACCAAGGTAGAAATGCTGTAGACCAGACTAGCACATAGACAAAATTGCACATACAAACACAAATAACAGCAGCTAAGCGGACAATCACACAGTCAAGCAGACAGACAAACAGACAGACAAGTAGGTATACACGTTGACGGCCAAGCAGATCGACATATAAAGCGCACAGACAAGCTGCCAGGCATGCAGTCATGCGGACAAACAGACAGAAAAGCACACAGACAAGCAAGCAGCTAAGCGGACAAACACACGGTCAAGCACAGACAAGCTGGAAGCAAACATAGATGCAGACAATTAGACGTAACCTATACATGTACAATTGTACATGGCGACAGACAGCTAGTCAAGCAGACAAAGATAAGTCTACAGACAAGTGCACATTCAATCAGTCAAGCGGATAGACAAACCGACAGACAAGCAGAACGACAGATATTCAGCAGAAAAGCACACAGAAAAACAAGCACACAGACAAGCAGGCACAAATGCAGTGAAGCGGAAAAACGGAACAGAAGCGGTATAATTATGTTGGAAAGACACTGATAATTAACATATCAGGATTGCACTTGAAAAACTTTGTTACTCATCAGACTACAGTGTAACAGTGATGTTCTATCATAAATTTTACAAAATTCAGTATTTGGAGGCCAGTACATTGGTATATTTCCGGTAGGCGCGCTACCCAGGGCAGCACAGACTATCAAATATTCGTAGGGTGAAGAGGCACAGTGACGTAGCTAGCTTTCGTGGCCCCGTGTGCAGTAAGCCCGCATGGGCCCTTGTTTGACCCTGTAAGGCCAGAATAATTATTTGCGTTCTTGGCACTACTTAATTGATATCGAAATCACCAAAAACTAATCAATGACATTTGCTATTAACACATGCAAGACTCTTCATTATCGTTCACACTCATAGGATAAAAATTATCGTTCACACTCATAGGATAAACAGGAATGCTGTAAGAAATTAATGAGACAGTTAAATACAGTGTTATAGCTGCAGTGATTCCACAATGACTTTAATACCCATAGCGCAGCAAGCTTAGTATTTATAGTAGTACTAAAGAAAATGTCATGACATTGTAGTTTTCTTTCTAAACCTTTCTTCAGTAAATTTGTCAATCATCCACCAATCCTGGTTCGTGGTCGAATTTGCACATAAAAACGACACAATGTTTCATAGTAGACCTACTGAAGTTACGTTTAGCCATGCATATTCCATGCAAGTGTAGAAATAGAGACAAATGCGTCTTTAGGACCCTGATCCATACCTGCTCAATGTTGTTACCTCTGATTTGGATTGAGAGCTGAAAGGTGTTGAGAGCGATATTAGAAATGTTGAAAAATAACGGGACAGACTATGATCCTTGTGGATCATGTTACAGTAATGAATATTTTTGGTAAATAGGCCCACTAGCAGGATCACTCCCTTCTGGTAGCCTATAATTGCTCCCTACCATGCATAGTAATGATTGTACACTAGGCTATGCCACCGCAATTGTTAACTACAATTAATCACTGTGTCTATTATTGTGAAAGCACAATTGTCTGTATGGTATTTTTTGGATCAATAAACGAATTGACCGAATTGAACATTGATTTCGGGTGTGAAAAGATGTAAAGAAGACATGACAATGTGGCTTTAAAATACCAGGGTTTGATCCCGCACAGCCCTCAGCCATTGTCACTCTGGTTGAGAGAGATGCCAGCTAGGTCACTACCGTTACCATATCCAGCAGTCTACCGGGATGCTTAAGTAGTGTGACAAGTTTGAAGATTCTGCGGCGCACCGTTTAATTGTATTACACGAAAATGTCAGGTACTGGCAGACAGACGGACATAATAATAATTATATCACACATGTCCTAAACGACAGCATTACAGGCACGCTTTTACCAATTGCATAGGAAAAAGAATATTAAGCGAAATGAAAAATCTTATGTCGGTACGAGTCGCTTGACGTCTTCAACTTAAAACTGTATTGCCATCTACATGTACCTAGCATACTAAGACTCTTCATTATCGTTCACACACCAACGTCACCTTGCAATTTAGACTTGAGACAAAAAACAAGTTAGGGCCGTCCATAAAGTACGTCACGCTCCGGGAGGCGAGGTGTAAGAAAGTGTGACAGTTTGTGACAGGGGGAGGGTCAGGCCATGTGTGACGTCACACATTTATTTTTTAAATTTTATTTCTAATTAATTTTTTATTTTTATTTTAAGAGTTTGTCACATAATTTGTCAATCTAGTCTTTTTTAGTCAAATTGTTTTGTTTCCTTTTTATTATTTAATCACTGGGTGAGGTCAAGTTTCGCTAATCTACTTCTTATCCTGTGTAAAAAGATTGCATAATCGGAAGATTATCTAAAACTTGATCTCACCTATTGTAAATGAAAAAGCAGCAGATAAATGATGTGTATTATATAATTGTCTAGTCTAATTTTCGCAATTTGTGTTTTCAAATTCAATCTAGATTGAGTTACTGCTTCAATGAATAACTGTGACAACTGTTGACAATTAACTATTGTACTATTAAAGTCATTTAAAGTCATTTAAAGCGGCTCTGAAGAGTTCTCTTGAAGTGGCGCTATATAAATGTACGATTACAATTACAATTTTATTAATGTGATAGTTCTTTTAAGTGGAAATTTTATATTTTAATACAGTTTAATAGTGAAGTGTGTTTTAGATTAAATTTTAATCAGGTGTTAATTAAAAAAAAATCGAAAGTGTGACGTACTTTAGGGGGGGTCCGAGATTTGTGACAGTTTGTGACAGGGGGGAGGGAGGGTAAAAATGGTCAAAAATAGCGTGACGTACTTTATGGACGGCCCCTTAAAGAAGTTCAGTATAGTTTTGCTGCCAACAGCACGGCGGTTGGCAGGCGTCACTGCGTCAGTAAAGTAGCGAGGTAGGCCTAATGCAAGTGTGTTCACCAAAACTTCCATCTGTCACAAAATAATGTGAATTACTAATTAGTATCTATAGATTAAAAAAGTTAACTTTGTTATCTCTGATGGCCCCTGGAGGTCGTGGGCCCGTGTACTTCGCATACACTGCTCATATAATAGCTACGACACTGAGAGGTAGTCTGGCTATTTGAAGAATCGTTAGACTATCAGCTCACATTATTTGTCAGTGTAGGCTAACGAGGTCTGTGTTGAATATTCATTCATTGTTCAAGGAATCCACCGGCTCGTACATACATTGCAACGTTTGTGCGTCGAATTGCTGTTCAACAATACGTTGTCAAGTCCTGTTTGACTGTCTGGTGTACAATAAGTGTTAGTAAGTATCGAACCCGGGCCAGGCAATCATGAAAAACAAAATTACAAGGCCGAACTAACAATATATATATATATATATATATATATATATATATATATATATATCATTACATGCAGCCTGCATCTCCGGTTACACGTAGGCTACAGCTATCTATGCGAGACCTTAGGGATAACTCGGTAGGGGACTGGTCTGAGTAGACTTATAGGACACTCGCTTCGAGGGACTCTGTTTTCGACTGCGTTGTTGCTGCTAGGGCAGTTTTGTTTTCAGAGCTCTCGTTAACCTAAGTTTAGTTAAGGGGCCGTTCATAAAGTACGTCACGCTATTTTTGACCACCCCCTCCCCCCTGTCACAAACTGTCACAAATCTCGGACCCCCCCTAAAGTACGTCACACTTTCGAACAAAAAATTTAAAAACAACCATTTACCTAACCCTCTAAACCCTAGGTAACTATCCCTAATCCCTCTGATAGTGACGTGTGTCCCTAAACGCTTTGATAGTGACGGGAAATCAACGTTTATCCCGCAAGGCCGGGTTTTAGACACGCCTGGTCGGGCCGGGTCGGATTTTAGGTACTAAGAACAAAAAAATATCAAAGAATTTAAAAAACAAATGTGTGACGTCACACATGGCTTGACCCTCCCCCTGTCACAAACTGTCACACTTTCTTACACCCCCTCCTCCCTGGAGCGTGACGTACTTTATGGACTAACCTTAAAGGTTATTCTAGGTACACCCGAAAGAGGTGTCTTTACTTAAGCTTCACTTCGTCGCAAGCCTGTTGCTTCGTGGTAGACGTTTGTGGTTGCTTTGTTCGCCTCTGAAGGAGCGTTGTTTCCGTCAACCGTTCTGTACTTCGGTTTGGTAACTGTAGGCCTATTAGTCCCGTTATTCGTAGAATTATACCTTGACAACTGGACACGAGTCTTTATTTGAGCCTAAATAGGAGGATCTCGTAACAATATTATTAGATTGTGATGCATTGGCGCCTCTGGTGAGTAGGTCTACGTAGCGATCTGTGCAGTGGTTAAAGTGGTTTGGGTGAGCAGTGGGAACGCCAACTGTGAGCAGTGGGAACGCTGAGGAAGTTTTATTGGGAACGCCTCATGTTTCAAGGGCTCCATGCATGGTGAGCAGTGGGAACGCAAGCCAAGAAATTCGAGAGCAGTGGGAACGCCGTTCGCACGCGTTCCTACCCTCTTTAAACCCTGGATCTGTGATGACTTACCGGTACAGGGCAAAACCAAGTCCAGAGCGTGCAAGGGTCGTCTCATGAGCTGCATTATTCAACGGAATAATCCATCGCTTGAGTCAGCTCAACAGCCAGGCATGCGTATGAAGTGTTAGCGACTTTTTATTTTCTTGGACAAGTAGTCTCAACATGCAAAGGCGAGTGGCCAGCGCTCTCCCTGCCATGGGATCTTGTCAAGTGAAGTATTCTGATTTCCACTGAATTGACTATAGGGGCGCAGGCAGGTCAGATATGACTATCGGTCGCTTGATGAATAAAAGAGTAACACGGTTTTTGTTGCTGTTGTTTAATGTAGAAAGCGAGATAAAGCTACTTGAAATGCATAGTTTTGCATATATTGAACAGTATATTTAACCAAGGTAAACTCTTGAATACTGATCAACCATTGATCGATGGCGATGAATAATTATTATTGTGAGTGAAGAATTTGTTCAAAGTCCCTAATGAGTAACCATCTCAGGAGAGGTGGCTTGAACCTGTGCTCTCCCCTATTCTAGGGCAAGCCTTGTAATCAATCGTCTACCATGTCCCATTAAAGAATGCACTTTTTGTTGTATGTGAAAAGGATATATCGCTTAAATGCAAGATTTAATTGTTAGGAAACTTTGCCCTATTGTTATGCTGATTGTTACATCGTTACATGATCCTTACATAACCGTTAGCCTACATCACACAGCAGAACCAATTTCGTTCCTCTGGAGTTCCAATATAGGCCTATTAGAAAAATGCAATTGCTTCTATTATTGTCTGCATAAATATTCCGCGATCAAATATAGATTTCTTCAGTTTTCTGCGGAAACTTTGTGCGAAATCTTGTTCGTCTTTTGAGACTTCATCCAAGTCATCTGCAATAAAAGGACACGTCACCTGTCATTACTATCGTATCGTATAATTATTGTCGTAACTATAAATTCATGAAATTATGGCGTATCTCGCAGAATGACTATTCAGCGAGGAAACGCCTGGAAAATAAATGTAGGCCTATTTAAAGAATGAGAGGCTGGTGAGGAAAAACAAGTAATTAGTTTAGCTCTGAGTGCGGGAGGAAGGTAATATAAAATGGGGGACCAACCACAGCAAACGCCCAATGTTAGGCAAGGGAAGTCCTAGTCCTGGGGGAAAATGTAAAAGTGATCAGCAGAAAGCAATTAGCTAGATAACGGCTAATTAACGGATAACTATATTCAAGCTTTTCAATATAGTTTGAGCTATATGTAGGCTATAGGCATTTCATAGCTGTGCTTTGGAGACCAGAAAGAGGATTTTATATTGGACGCGTACTGTGATGTGACAGCGCAAGACTTCAAGCATACATGTAGGCTTAATCTATAGATTATGTGCATTATTACATTATGGCAACTGGAAATGTTTCTTCTATTGCGCCGTATGGTCGCCAATTGAATAATTGGTAAGGTAATTAGGGATGGAGGGAAGGATCAAGGGAAGTGGGGTGAGTCGTGTGAGCTACCATTAGTAAGCTTATTCGAAATGGGAACCGTACGCAATGAGGTGTATGTGATGTACGCTGTAACATCAGTTCTGTAACGTGAATCGCTATCGTGTTTTGTGGAGCTACAACGTTACTGTTTAACTGTTTGGTTATGGACAGCAGTTCTCTAATGCAATTCAGGTCTAAACTTAATACGAGTTATTACTTATTCGGATCTAAATTAAAGATTATAATAAAAGTTAGTCAGGTCTAAACTCATGCAGTCTAAACTTCGGATTAATAATCAATCCGGTATAACTTAAGACTACAACGTCATAATTCTAAGCCTAACACCATGGCTAATACATTTCGGGTCAAAACTGAAGACTAAAATATTGTAGGTCGAAGCTAAGACTTGATTGAATCTGTTTGAACTCGTCGACATTCTAAAGCCAGATCTCATGTATCTCTATATAGGCCTATCCAATCTAACTGGCCTCTTAAGTAGCCTATAAAAATAATAGAATCAATAAATCAACGAATGAATTTTCCATTTTTCGTGGATCCGCGAATTTCCATGTTTTGTGTCATGGCTGAACAGCGTTTCTCGTTTTAATAATAATACAGATTCCTCTTCGATGGAAGTAATAAGAGTGATGCTTACCGTTGGCTAGGACCATGGACAGTCAGGATTTTTTTCCCTGCAATTAACAGTAAATTTGATGATGAAAAAGTAAAACTGTTACCTAAATAAATCAATGATATCTGGTTCTGACTTCCTGACAGAGGCACTTGAATATCGATAAGGTACGGTCAGTGCCAGTAACCCAATCCCCCAAAATAATGTTGCTGTATAAGCTTAAATGTGATAGGAACTTTCAGAAGTTATAAAAATGAATCAATGAGACTGAGTTATACCCGGCTCTTTGCTACGACGACAAGATTGTTGTGCTGCTGTTGAGGGCTGTACTGGTAAATTTTGAGGTGAGTACACGCTGACCGGTGTAAAGGTTTCAAATTACCCCCTCCTAAACATTACTCCCCGGTAACTTGAAACCGGTTTCAGATTACCCCCTAGGGGTAATCTGAAACCGGTTTCATCCTACCCCCGGTTTCAGGTTACCCCCTCTGAATTCCAAATGAATTCCGTATATCCAACTTCCATTTCACCTACAGAGAACCTTCATCCAGCTACCATTTCTCAAGCGTCGTTTTCGTCAATCTAGCTTCTATTTCACCTTCAGAGAACCTTCATCCAGTTTCCATTTCTCAAGCGTCGTTTTCGTCAATCCAGCTTCTATTTCGCCTACAGAGAACCTTCATCCAGCTTCCATTTCTCAAGCGTCGTTTTCGTCAATCCAGCTTCTATTTCACCTACAGAGAACCTTCATCCAGCTTCCATTTATCAAGCGTCGTTTTCGTCAATCCAGCTTCTATTTCACCTACAGAGAACCTACTTCCAGCTTCCATTTCACCTACAGAGAACCTTCATCCAGCTTCCATTTCACAAAAGTTGTTTTCGTCAATCCATTTAACTAAGTGTTAGACATCAAAAACTCAGAAGCTGGATTCTGAGCAAACAACTTTTGAGAAATGGAAGCTGGATGAAAGTTCTCTAGAGGTGAAATAGAACCTGGATTGGCGAAAACAATGCTTGAGAAATGAAAGCTGGACGATGTTTCTCTAGCGGTGAAAAAGAAAATGGATGAAGGTTTTCTTTAAGTGAAATAGAAGCTGGATTGACGAAAACAACGCTTGAGAAATGGAAGCTGGATGAAGGTTCTCTAGAGGTGAAATAGAAGCTGGATGAATGTATTATATGGGGGTAACCTGAAACCGTAGAGGGTAGGATGAAACCGGTTTGAGATTACCCCCGAGGGTAATTTGAGACCGGTTTCAGATTACCGGGGGTAATCTGAAACCGGTTTCAAGTTACCGGGGGTAATGTTTAGGAGGGGGTAATTTGAAACCTTTACACCGGTATGTATTTTTCAATATTTTACCGTTTTTATAAAGTGAGTGGAGTATGTAGCCTAAGCCTATTATTATTATCATGTCTGCACACGAACGAAAGGTGCAAAGAAATGGAGGAGGAAGGGAATAGAGAAAGAACCAGAGAAATGTTTGCAGAACTGAGAAAAATAACTGGTAAATTCACACCAAGAAGGGGATCACTGAAAAACGCAAGCGGAGAAGTATTAGGAGACAGTGAAGAAACGAAAAGCAGATGGAAGGAATACACAGAAAATCTCTACAAAGCCGATGATAGAGTTAACAAGGAGGAAGAGATATCGATGGCCATAGGGGATTACGAGAAAGAACCAAGACTTAGTGTCATGAGATCGGAGGTGGAGTGGGCAATCAAACAAATCAAGGATAATAAGACACCTGGGACGGACGAGATACCCATTGAGCTGATCAAAGAGGCTGGAGACGGAATGATAGAAGAACTAACAACACTATGCAATCGGATATGGGAGACAGAAGAATGGCCCAAAGACTGGGAAAAGTTCATATTCATAGGCTACCTATCTTCAAAAAAGGCGATGCCAGGGAATGTGAAAACTACAGAACAATAGCGCTGACATCACATGCAGGCAAGATCCTACTGAAGATTATACATAAAAGGATGGAGAGCACGATTGAGAGGGAACTGCCTGTCCATCAGGCGGGTTTCAGGAGACGGAGAGGAACAAGAGACCACATAGCGAACCTCAGATGGATAATGGAGAGACAGAGAGAATTCGGACAGTAGGTACACATATGCTTTATACATTATAGCAAGGCCTTCGACTGCATCGATCATGCTCTGATGTGGAGGACTCTGGGAGAAATGGGGATCCCGACACACCTCATAAAACTCCTCAAGAACCTATACGGGAACCAGATGGCCGTGGTTAGGACGCAGCATGGCCAAACTATAACCTTCCAAATAAAGAAAGGAGTTCGGCATGGGTGCATATTATCGCCATACCTGTTCAACCTTTACGCTGAAATGATAGAGAGGAAAGCAGGCTTAGAGGAAATAAATGCGGGTGTGAGGATAGCGGGCAGGACACTGAACAATTTAAGATATGCGGACGATACAACGTTACTGGCAGGGAAAAATGAACATTTAAAAGATATCATCAGAAAAATTAAAAACAGAAAGTGAGAAGGCTGGACTGTATTTCAACTTAAAGAAGACCAAAATCATGACCACGGAAAATTGGACAAGCTTCGAGGTAGACGGAGAGGTGATGGAGGTGGTGACAAGTTTCTGCTTCTTGGGAGCCATGATAGAAAATGATGGCGGATGCGACAGAGAGATACGACGGAGGATTACATTGGGAAAGTCTGCAGCAAAGGGACTAGAGAAAATATGGAAGAACAAACATGTGAACCTGATGACAAAGACAAGAACTGTAAAGGCAATGATATTCCAAGTGGTGTTGTATGGGTGTGAAACGTGGACAAAAACAAAGGCCTTAGAAAGGAAAATCGATGCTTGCGAAATGTGCATATGGAGGAAGGTATTGAGAGCCCCATGGATCAAAAAAAGAACAAATGAATCCATATTACTAGAGACAGGACAGGCACGAGGGAATATGTCAAGCCCTTTTCTAAAGTTAAATAACTTAAAAATCTGTCAAACATTATTTCACCACATGGCTACTTTTTGAATTAAATTAAATTAAAGTCATTTCATTATTTTGCAACCACCAACCATTAGTTATAGTAGCATGTTTCACATAACATGATGGTAAAAAGGAATGTCCTAAGGATGAATATCCCGCTAACAAGAACACCTATTTTACTGACACTATTTTGACAAGTGGCTAGACGGCTAACAGCCTTAATTAAACAGCATAAACAAAACGAACAGGCAAACAATGTTGTGAAATTAACTACTAAAAAAAGAAACAAAAACAGATAAGTGCATAATAAACGTCAAAATAATAAAAGTAAACAAGACCGTCCCGGACCTAATTAGGCTATTAATTGTTTAATTTCTGGACTGACAGTACGATAACAGTTACTGTTCATAGTAGGTGTATGTTTTGCATTAGTTTAAACTTTCGTCAAGTTCCTTTAAATGCTGCTTAGAGTGGCAGCGGAAAAACGTTGAATCGCAATGGACAGACGCTGTTGAACCATAAGAACCCTAAGAACCAGATGGAATAATTCAAATATATCTTACCCTTGCAGTCTCCGTATCTCTCTGTAAAGACAACACCAATCTGACATTATTGAATCTATATTATAACTCAACATTTTTATAATATCACACTTTAGATTGAAACATATCGTTTTACGTTCTAGTAGTCCCAGTGGCGTTGCTGAGAATTTATGATGGAGGGTATGGTCTATGGCCGGATCCCTTCCTGACACCAATTCAATTGTATTACAGAAAACAAATTAAATAATAAAAAGGGAATAAAGTAACCAAGGGAGGAACACACTTTTTTACCACAAAGAATTGTTTTGTTTCTTCTTATTTAAGTTGATAAATAACCTTATAAAAACATTTTCCAAAGCCAATGGGTGGGGGAGGGGTAACCTCTTGCCTACGACACTGAATATTCCTACATTTCAAGTAGGCCACTACTACCACTACCACCAGCAATACCACAACCACCACCAGCACTGCTGCTGCTGTTGCTGCTGCTGCTGCTGCTGCAGCTACTACTACTACTGCTACTGCTACTGCTACTGCTACTGCTACTGCTACTGCTACTACTACTACTACTACTACTACTACTACTACTACTACTACTACTACTACTACTACCACCACTACTACTACCACTACCACCACCAGCACTACTACTACTACTTCTACTATTACTACTACTACTACTACTACTACTACTACTACTACTACTACTACTACTACTACTACTACTACTACTACTACTACTACTACTACTACTACTACTACTACTACTACCGCAGCCACTGCCACTACATATACGTGCGTTTGTGGACGTTTTGACCGACGAAGAACTGGCCATGAAGATTCGCGAACGTGAGCCGGCTTCCTTGGATAAAGCGTATCAAAAAGTCATGCGTTTGGAAGGTCTTAGTAAAACCACGAAGGCTAACGGCGGATCTAACGAACGACGTTACGGAAGAGTCAAGATGGTGAAAGAAACAGAGCTGGGCACGGACGCTGTGCTACGACAGATGCAGAAGCATCTAGAACGCCACAGCGACTTCTTGACGAAACTGGTCGCACCCTCTGCCCATCCTACGCAAGCGCCTACGACTTACTTCGGAAGGGAACCGCGGAGAACGAAGAGCAACTGGTTTGGACGGAGAACTGATTTTCGTTCGACCAGAAATGGTGCTCGATCTTCTCGTCGCTGCCTCGAATGTCAAGTTCTGGACCACATCGCAAGGGACTGCCCTTCTCGACAACGGACGGAGGAAGAACCGCAAGAGACGACGAGCTCCACGACCAGCGCCAGGAACAACTATATTCCAGGGAGGAATATCGCATATTTACAGCTACTTGTGGAAGGAAAACCGACACGCGCAGTGCTCGACTCAGGAAGTTCAGTGTCTCTCATCCCTGCCTCCTTTGTAGAACCAGGAGTTATACAGCCATCCGACCAGACTGTGACCGCCGCCAATGGGACAGATATTCCGATCATCGGCCAACCTCTTTGTAGAAGACTTTTTAGTCTCCGAGCACGTGGACGAAGTGATTATCGGAATGAACTGGCTTGATGGGCACAGGGCTAAATGGAATATAAGAGAAAGCGACCTCCTTGTAATGGGACTCCGTTTGCCAGTGCACCGGGCTCCCTATCCGTCGCAGTTTGTGAACTGATTATTGGACGATGGAAGCCAGACCACGTTGTCCGACCGAATGTAGCGGTTCCAAACGTGACCGAAACTCAAAACGCCTCTGTCACCCCGAATGATGGTCAGACTGAGGTGGGATCCGAATTGACTGATCGGATCCGCCTCGCACGAATTGCTCGGATGTCCGCGAAGAAACTACCGAGTACCTACCTCTGTCATCTCTGTTTCCAGAAAGGTAATAGCATCAAGAACTGTCCCCTGGCTCGACCTAAGGATCATGGATGGACGCCGTATCAAGGAAAGAAGAGATGCTTTGGGGAGTACAAATGCATCCGATGCAACTGGAAGTGGATGTCCAGCAACAGCTAACCTGGGTCAATGTGGATCAAGACTGTCTCCGGTGCAAGGTGAACGTTCATCCACATAGACAGCATCCTCTCTAGAAGTTTGTGGATCTGGATCCTAAAGAAAAGGGTTGGGTTCATCCGCAGCATCTTTGCGGGAAGTGTAAGCAGTTAGGCTCTTATTGCCGAGACATCGCTGAGCTGCTTAATTGCGGGAGAGTAGTGGCCTCTAGATTAGCGTTTATTTCGATTTTGATGATTATGAACTTGAAGGGAAGAGCTTTCTCTGGTTTTATTTCCAGAAGACGAACTTGCTATAGTTAAGATGACTGAGTTAACCCTCAACAGCTAACGTGTAAAAACTTACGTCAGAAAGAAGACAAAGAAGGGCAGTTTCAGTCGAATGGTGAGCTCTAAAACCAGATTGTCTGGGAGGAAGAAGGCCCGATTGTTCAAGATAAGGAGGAAGTTGCAAAGAAACGAGTCGATCTAAAATCTTTAAAAGAACGAAAGATTTGCAATAGGGCGATAATTTGTTTTCATAAGCTATGCTAGGACCCAGGTTGGGCTTCTTAAGAGTGGGAAATACAACAGGACATTTCTCTGGAGATCAGCAGATGCTGGAAGGCGACCTTCAGATGCAGACTTATAAAACAAGTACAACAAAACGGGACAATGTCATCTAGAACATCTACAATGACAAACGGGTGGGTGGGGAACAGATCCGATTCACATGATTTTAAATTCGAAGTAGAGAGATGACGCAGTACTGATTCAACTATCGGTGAATATTTACGAAAACCGAAGTGTAGAAAGGAGGCGTTGAACCAGCAGTGGAACCACGGAGATCGCTCAGTTTCTTTGAGAGTGTAGCGGAACTAGGGCTGGGCAAATGACACCAGGAACCGAACCCCGAACCCTAGTCCTCAAGGCGATCGTCCGTCCGTGTAGTCCGGCGTCAACTGAAGATTGACGACTAGCCAGTCAGGCTTGAAACACTTTTATTCGACTTCAAAGAAAAACCTCGCAAAGCAGTCCTCAGCCAACTCTTATAGCGCCAGTGTTCGGGGCAAGTTCGGAGCAAGTTCGGAGCAATGTTCGGAGCAATGTTCGGAGCTATTCATGTAGCGCCACTGTCCCTAAACCACTGCACCACTGTTCACAGCAATTGTCAATGCAGAACGCCGAATCGTCATCGTGTAGATCACCGCTGCCTCGCCAGCGCACGCAGAGAATCTGTGTAGCGGGTCGGGTTTCGAACCCGAGTCGGCGTCGTCGAAGACAGGAACTGAACCACTGCGCTCACCCGGTCGGCAGCGTTGGCAGATCCGGCGTTGAATCCTGTTCGTCGCGGCACAGCGACGATCACCAGTCCTTCCGTCGTCTGTAGGCGTCGGATTTCCGAAGAGCACGACCGCGGGTCAAGAATCGAACCCCAGTCGACAGCGTTGCACAGCAAAGGCCTCCAAACCTTTCGTCGTCGACAGCGTCGGATCCCAATCGAATACGTCGGTAGCAGCGGCGTCGAACTCCAAATCGTCGGCGTTGCACAGCGGAGATCACCAGACCTTCCGTCACGGGTCAGGCTTCGAATCCAAGCGTCGTCGTTGCACAGCAAAGGTCACCAAACCTTTCGTCGACAGGCGTCGATCTCCAGCCGGACACGTCAGCAGCACAGGCGTCGAATTGCGATCGTCGGCGTTGCACAGCGGAGATCACCAGACCTTCCGTCACGGGTCAGGCTTCGAATCCAAGCGTCGTCGTTGCACAGCAAAGGTCACCAAACCTTTCGTCGACAGGCGCTGAATTTCGGCAGCGTCGTCAAATCGTCGTCGCGCTCTCCAAAGCGTTTTCCTTCGGACGATCACCCGCTGACTGTACTGCGATTCGATCCCGCAACAGCCGACCGACGCGTCTTTCCACTGTTCCACGGCGACTTCTTCTCGCTGACTGTATCGATGACAACTGTTCGATGACTGTTTCTCGATGACTTGACTGCGGTGCCTGCGCGCGCACTCGTATTTGTGTGTCACGAGGCCACGCCCATTTCAGGTGGACACAGGCTAGAGGTAGACATTAGGCCACGCCTCTTTCAGGTAGACAGAGGCTAGAGGCAGACATTAGGCCACGCCTCTTTCAGGTAGACAGAGGCTAGAGGTAGACATTAGGCCACGCCTCTTTCAGGTAGACAGAGGCTAGAGGTAGACATTAGGCCACGCCTCTTTCAGGTAGACAGAGGCTAGAGGTAGACATTAGGCCACGCCTCTTTCAGGTAGACAGAGGCTAGAGGTAGACATTAGGCCACGCCTCTTTCAGGTAGACAGAGGCTAGAGGTAGATAGAGATACTCAGGCGAACACGGGGACGGTCATTCAAATAAAAATTAAACTCCATGACCCTGATTTCCAACAAGAGCATCAGCAGAATATCATCTGCTGTGAACGACAGATCGCGGTTGTACGCGAGGATCGACCCAGACTCCCAGTAGACCAGAGTTTGCGGACCAGAGACGTTTAGGATTCTTTGAGTTCTTGTTGACTCAATTTTTCTAATGCGTCGCCTCGTTCTGACGATAGAGACGGTAGAGGGAATGCAGTTAGTTGATCCAGATGAGACGATCAGCTGGATCTTTAGAGCATCGGAAACACCGCTCAAGACAGCGGGTCCGACGACGCAGTTGATGACAATCTCGGTCGAACCACACAGCAAGCGGTCGAACACGAATCTTAGCACCACGTAGTGCAAGCATCTGGTCAAGAATATTGCTGATTGTAGAGGAGTAGAGATCGCAGAGTTGAAAAGCTGACTGAGCATCAAGTTGAGAGGTAGAGGAGAAGAGTGGGGAGTTTCGATGAGCCGCACTGAAGGTGCCCAAGTTTCCGCCCATGGTTTAGACTTAAATTCATGCCTAACAAAATAATCCGTAACAAACACTGGAATTTGACATAAATCTCGATGCCTAAAACTGTACATCGATTCCAACACCGTAAAGCGACAAAAGTAATTCCTGCCAACTCGTTTGAAATGGATCTAATCAAACTGATGAACTATCCTGTGCATGGAAAAACTATGCAGAATAACCGTAAACATCTGAACGTAGAACTAGTGACCAACTACCACTAGCTTGAAGGGGCTCTATAACAAGTGCGCTTACAAACAAAAACAAACAAAACGAGATGCGAGCGAAGTGCTACATCGCTCCGCCGACGATTCAGGCGTTTAACATAATAAACGTCGAACTAACAAAAGTACACAAGATCCGTCCCGGACTTAGATAGGTTATTAATTGATTAATTTCCTGGTTGACAGTAACTGTTCGGTAACTGTTCATAGTACAGGCGTGTGTTTTCCATTAGTTTAAACTTTCGTCATGTTCCTTTAAATGCTGCTGAGAGTCGTAGTGGAAAAACGTTGAATCGCAATGGATATATACGCTCTTGAACCATAAGAACCAAAAACGAGATGGAATAATTCAACTATAACTTACCCTTTCAGTCTTTGTATCTCTCTGTAAAGACAACAACATTCTGACATTATTGAATCTAGAACTCAACATTTTTATATTATCACACTTTAGATTGCAACATATCGTTTTACGTTGTAGTAATCCCTGCGGCGTAGCTGAGAATTTATGATGGAGGGTATGGCCGTGTCCCTTCCTTACACCAATCCAACAGTATTACAGTAAATAGATTAAAATAATAAAAAGGGAATAAAGTTACCAAGGGCGGAACACAATTTTTACCACAAAGAATTGTTTTGTTGCTTCTTATTTAAGTTGATAGATAACCTTTTAAAAACTTTTC
This sequence comes from Lumbricus terrestris, assembly GCA_949752735.1. Taxonomy (NCBI): domain Eukaryota; kingdom Metazoa; phylum Annelida; class Clitellata; order Crassiclitellata; family Lumbricidae; genus Lumbricus; species Lumbricus terrestris. Next base: position 16,273 of record CATKHU010000207.1, read on the forward strand.
CGAAGCTAATGGGAAGGTCTAACCTCTTTTCTACGCCGCTGAGTATTCCTACATTCCATGCAAGTAGGCCACTACTACCACTACCACTCTCACTACCACTAGCACTAGCACTACTGCTATTGCTACTGCTGCTGGTACTGCTACTGCTACTACTACTACTACTACTACTACTACTACTACTACTACTACTACTACTACTACTACTACTACTACTACTACTACTGCAACTACTACTGCTACTACTACTACTGCTACCACTACTACTACTACTACTACTGCTGCTGCTGCTGCTGCTACTACTACTACTACTACTACTACTATTACTACTACTACTACTACTACTACTACTACTACTACTACTACTACTACTACTACTACTACTACTACTACTACTACAACCAATACTTTAAAATGCATAGCAGAAAATTAAGAGCATGAACATTTTAAAAAGGCTTTTCTTAGTATCATGCTTTTCCTCTTTTCTCCATCAATGGTATCTTACGTGCTGTAATGCAACGAAATCTGTTAAATAGCAAATCTGATAGCCAAGATGGAGATGTAGGCTACATTGTCTAGGGGAGGGGGCAAGTGCATTCTTTGGTTAATGGCTGGATCTCTGCCTGACACTAACCCAACTGTATTAGGCCTACAGTCAATGAGATAACAGAGGTAGCGAGGAGCTTGACCCAAGGATATCGTATAGGTCAGAAAGATAAGTTTATCTTGAATGCGGGCAGTTAAGGGAAGCCAATGGAGGTGTTCAGTCATAAAAGTTGAAATGTGAGAGAAACGAGGGAGGCGCGCAATCAGGCGAACAGATGCATTGAGCACCGATTGGAGTGGTGCAAGGCGAAGTTTTGTTAGACCAATGAGTAATGGGTTGCAGTAGTCAATACGAGAACAGATGAAGGCATGGATCATAGAAGAAAAGCCGAAAAGGGGACAGATCGTCAAATGGCGCGTAAACGTCGCACATGGTAGAATTTGGACCGAGAAAGATCAGAGATAAATGTAGATAAGGAAAGAGTATTGTCAAGACTTAAGAGCATAGATGTAAAAAACGATGGAAACAAAATGACACAAAATCGAAAAAATAAAGAAACATTTCGTTTTGTTCGGAAAATGAAAAACGGAAACGCGTAAGAACCCGCAAACGGACAATTATTTCACTTTGTCGCATCTTAAACTGAATTAAAAAACCCGGGTTTGTGCAATTTTTCTTGAAGAACTACACAACTTTATTAGTAGGAAAAAATTACTGTGAAAACGCATGAAATATAAGACAAAAATAAAACTAAGTTAAATAATAAAAGACAGTAAATAAAAAATGGAGCTAAATAAAAATTAAAAACGGAATGAAACAACATGAAAAAACCCACGAAAATGCGAAGTTTATTTTACAAGAATAAAAATCGAAAAACCGTTTTATGCAACCATGGTCTAGAGTAACACCCAGGTTACGAACATTTGTGAAGAAAGTAAATTGAGGAAATCGCTGGGCAAGTAAAAAGTAATCAATTTTATTTAGTTGTTGACGAATGCCCAGCCAAATCAATTGAGTCTTGGAAGAGTTGAACGAGAGACGATTTGAGGACATCCAACAGTTGAGATCAGCAGAAAGAGATTTAATCGACTGGCAGAGATCAAGTTGTTTAGAAGAAGAGCCGTAAACATATTAGTCTGGACACCATCAGTATAGAGGTGGCCAGAGGCTGAGTGTTTCGAAAAGAGAAGAGGAATATGTCCTGCAAACAAGATATAAAGATGCGGACCTAGAACGGATCCTTGAGGAACTTCAAATTTAACAGGAATCCATGAGGAGCGAGATTCACCTAAAATGACCATTTGGGCACGATCAGTGAGATATGAGCTGGCCAATCAGGAAGCGAGAAACCTGGAGATCGACCAATCAGAAGGCTAGAAACCCAGAGGCATGGCATCTCTCACCATCCACAGCATTCAGCCTCATCCTCCACCCCTCCATTCCACCCCTCCCCACTCACAAATATTCACTTTACACACAACAGCTGGCCAATCAAGAAGCCAAAAACCTCGAGAGCGACCAATCAGGAGGCGAGAAACCCTATATACGAGCTCTTTCGTCCTCCACAGACTTCAGATTCATCCTCCAACCCTCCACGCCACACCTCCCAACACACACAAGAGTTGACCAATCAGAAAGTGAGAAACATAGAGAGCGTCCAAGCAAGTGGCGAGAAACCTTACATACGACCTCTCTCATTCTCTACGGTTTTCCGCCTCACCCTCCAACCCTCCTCGACAAGTTTCCACATACACAAATTTGACTTACACACATAAAATTTAAGCGCTCAGTAACTGCTAAACCCTAACCACAAAACAATCAGAAGTTGAGAATTCCTGTATATGTACCAAAATATTTCCATTATTCACTATTTTATTTGAAAATATGTATAAATCAGCAATATCTACAATTAAATTATTCAAAAATATAACAACTAATCTGTATTTTCAACAATAATCATTAAGCAAACTATAGCAGCAAATCTCCATTTACCTTTTCATTTTTTGTGAATTTAAGCGTATTGAACAGTATATCAAGCGAACAGCATTTACCAATATAGTCCATTTTATGCATTTCAAGCATGCTCAAATTCAAAAACCGAAGATTTTCTCAATCGCCTTTCTATAATATGGACGCCTTTATACAGCTCTCTCTCTCTTTCACAAGCTGAAAAATCCTTCAGCCTTCCATTCTCAAGATGGTGCCATTTCTAACTTTCTTGCAGACACAAACTCAAAAGTCGAAGAATCCTGCAACCTTCCATTCCCAAGATGGCGCCATTTCTAACTTTCTTGCACATACAAACTCAAAAACCGAAGAATCCTGCAAGCTTCCTTAACTCAAGATGGCGTCATTTCTTACTTTCTTGCACACACAAACTTAGAAACCGAAGAATCCTGCAACCCTCCATTCTCAAGATGTGCAAGAAAGTTAGAAATGGCACCATCTTGGGAATGGAGGGTTGCAGGATTCTTCGGTTTCTAAGTTTGTGTGTGCAAGAAACTAAGAAATGACGCCATCTTGAGTTTGGAAGGTTGCAGGATTCTTCGGTTTTTGAGTTAGTATGTGCAAGAAAGTTAGAAATGACGCCATCTTGGAAATGGAAGGTTGCAGGATTCTTCGGTTTTTCAGTTTGTGTGTGGAAGGTAGTAAGAAATGACGACATCTTGTAATTTTAATTGTAATTGAACACGCAAGAAATCTTGGGAATGGAAGGTTGCAGAATTCTTAGGTTTTTGAGTTTGTGTGTGCAAGAAAGTAAGAAATGGCACCATCTTGGAAATGGAAGGTTACAGGATTTTTTGGTTTCTGAGTTTCTGTGTGCAAGAAAGTTACAAATGGCACCATCTTGGGAATGGAAGGCTGAAGAATTTTTAACTTTGAGTGTGTGTGTGAGAGAGAGAGAGAGAGAGAGAGAGAGAGAGAGAGAGAGAGAGAGAGAGAGAGAGAGAGAGAGAGAGAGAGAGAGAGAGAGCTGTCTAAAGGCGTCCATATTGGAGAAAGGCGATACAGAGATTCTACGGGTTTTGAATTTGAGTATGCCTGAAATGTATAAAAGACACTATATTGGCAAATGCTGTTCGCTTGTTATACTGTTCAATACGCTTATATTCACAAGAAATGCAAAGGAAAATGGAGAATTGCAGCTATAATTTGCATTGTATTGTTGAACATACAGATTAGTTGTTACATTTTTGTATAATTTAGTTGTAGATATCGCTTAATTTATACATATTTTCAAATAAAATAGTGAATAATGGAAATTATTTCGTACATATACAGGAATTCCCAACTTCTGATTGGTTCGTGGTTAGGGTTTAGCAGTTACTGAGCGCTTAAAGTTTATGTGTGTATGACAAATTTGCGTATGTGGAGGCCTGTCGTGGACGGTTGGAGGGCGAGACGGAAGGCCGTGGAGAGTGAGAGTGATCGTATGCAGGGCTTCTCGCCTCTTGTTTGGACGCTCTCTATGTTTTTCGCTTTCTGATTGGTCAGTTCTTGTGTGTGTGGGGAGGTCAGGGCTGAAAGTGAGTCGTGTGCGTCCGGATCTCTGACCCGGCATTAACTTGTTGAAACTAAACAAACATTGTATCCGTTAATCACTGTATCTAGCACCTTCTGACCCACCAAGACCAGGCAATTTTTTTAAACCAGTTTCAGACCTGGGTGAGGTGTGGAGGGTTGGAGGATGAGGCTGAAAACTGTGGAGGGTGAGAGAGGTCGCATGTAGGGTTTCTCGACTCCTGATTGGTCGATCTCTAGGTTTCTCGCTTCCTGATTGGTCAGCTCATGTGTGTAAAATGAATATTTGTGAGTGGGGAGGGGTGGAATGAAGGGTTGGAGGATGAGGCTGAAGGCTGTGGAGGGTGAGAGATGCCATGCCTCTGGGCTTCTAGCCTCCTGATTGGTCGTTCTGTAGGTTTCTCTCTTCCTGATTGGCCAGCTCTTGTGTGTGAAATGAATATTTGTGAGTAGGGGGGGGTGGAATGGAGGGTTAGGCTGAGCGCTGTGGAGGGTGAGAGATGCCATGCCTAGGGTTTATAGCCTCCTAAATGGCCTGTTGCTATGGTTCGCCGCTCCCTGCTTGGCTGATTCTTATGCATACGATACAACTTTGCATGTGTGGAGGAGTTGAATGGAGGGTTAGAGGGTGCGGTTTAGTTCTGTAGGGATATAGAGTATAGGATGAGTCATTTTGAGTTAAAGTGGGCCTTTGGCGGCTAAGTATGGTTCAGTTTAAGAATGAGGAATTGAAATTTGAATGTATGGAGAGGAGTGTGCCGAGGAGTGGAAGCCAGTGCAGCTCCCATAATGCCCTGCGGCGCCTCCTATGTGTCATTTCCGGTCGGAGTGGGGCTTGCGCTGTCAATTTTGGTTCAATAATTGCTACAATTAATAAATTATAATTATTATTAATTAATACTATATAATTGTTATGATCTAATTAATTTAGCTAATTAGCGTGACCCAATTAATATGGCCTAATCAATGTGACCCAATTGATATGCCCTAATTAATGTTACCTAATTACGATGACCCTGACCTTGGCTGTGACCTTGACCTTGACCTGGGTCATTGAGTGCAAACTGCGCAGTCAGACGCCTTTCTACCTACTGACGCAGTTAAAGACAATATCGGTATAACCTCGCATCAAGCGGTCGACACGGATATTAGCACCAGCAGTGGAATCAGCTTGTCAAGAATATTGCTGATTGTAGAGGAGTAGAGATCGCAGAGTTGAAAAGCTGACTGAGCATCAAGTTGAGAGGTAGAGCAGAAGAGTGGCGAGTTTCGATGAGCCGCACTGAAGGCGCCCAAGTTTCCGCCCATTGTTTAGACTTACATGTAAATTTATGCCTAGCAAAATAATCCGTAACAAACACTGGAATTTGACATAAATCTCGATGCCTAAAACTGTACATCGATTCCAACACCGTAAAGCGACAAAAGTAATTCCTGCCAACTCGTTTGAAATGGATCTAATCAAACTGATGAACTATCCTGTGCATGGAAAAACTATGCAGAATAACCGTAAACATCTGAACGTAGAACTAGTGACCAACTACCACTAGCTTGAAGGGGCTCTATAACAAGTGCGCTTACAAACAAAAACAAACAAAACGAGATGCGAGCGAAGTGCTACATCGCTCCGCCGACGATTCAGGCGTTTAACATAATAAACGTCGAACTAACAAAAGTACACAAGATCCGTCCCGGACTTAGATAGGTTATTAATTGATTAATTTCCTGGTTGACAGTTCGGTAACTGTTCATAGTACAGGCGTGTGTTTTCCATTAGTTTAAACTTTCGTCATGTTCCTTTAAAATGCTGCTGAGAGTCGTAGTGGAAAAACGTTGAATCGCAATGGATATATACGCTCTTGAACCATAAGAACCAAAAACGAGATGGAATAATTCAACTATAACTTACCCTTTCAGTCTTTGTATCTCTCTGTAAAGACAACAACATTCTGACATTATTGAATCTAGAACTCAACATTTTTATATTATCACACTTTAGATTGCAACATATCGTTTTACGTTGTAGTAATCCCTGCGGCGTAGCTGAGAATTTATGATGGAGGGTATGGCCGTGTCCCTTCCTTACACCAATCCAACAGTATTACAGTAAATAGATTAAAATAATAAAAAGGGAATAAAGTTACCAAGGGCGGAACACAATTTTTACCACAAAGAATTGTTTTGTTGCTTCTTATTTAAGTTGATAGATAACCTTTTAAAAACTTTTCCGAAGCTAATGGGAAGGTCTAACCTCTTTTCTACGCCGCTGAGTATTCCTACATTCCATGCAAGTAGGCCACTACTACCACTACCACTCTCACTACCACTAGCACTAGCACTACTGCTATTGCTACTGCTGCTGGTACTGCTACTGCTGCTGCTACTACTACTACTACTACTACTACTACTACTACTACTACTACTACTACTACTACTACTACTACTACTACTACTACTACTACTACTACTACTACTACTACTACTACTACTGCAACTACTACTGCTACTACTACTACTGCTACCACTACTACTACTACTACTGCTGCTGCTGCTGCTACTACTACTACTACTACTACTACTACTACTACTACTACTACTATTACTACTACTACTACTACTACTACTACTACTACTACTACTACTACTACTACTACAACCAATACTTTAAAATGCATAACAGAAAATTAAGAGCATGAACATTTTAAAAAGGCTTTTCTTAGTATCATGCTTTTCCTCTTTTCTCCATCAATGGTATCTTACGTGCTGTAATGCAACGAAATCTGTTAAATAGCAAATCTGATAGCCAAGATGGAGATGTAGGCTACATTGTTCAGAGGAGGGGACAAGTGCATTCTTTGGGTAATGGTATAGCTGACTAAACTAGACTATTCTATTTCGGAACTTATAAAGCACCTCTCACAGTGCAACCTTATCAACGATGCTCCGAGTGCGAAGATCCCCTTCGAAAAAGAAAAGTTTTAAGGAAACGAGTAGAAAGGGTACTGCTTCCAGATGAGATCCGAGTACGAATTATAGAAGGGCTACATGGACGCTATTTCACAGTAAAGGGCCGACTGAAGCAAAGGCACGATGCTGGGCAGTAGCAGTCCGAAACCGTGGTGCAAGGTCATGACGGTCTAAAGAGCGGTCAGAACGTCCAGTGGTACCGGGAAGTAGAGATAGAACGCCTAATGAGATCAAATAGGTGGCGAGGAGCTTGACCCAAGAACATCATATAGGTCAGAAAGATAATTTTATTTTGAATGCGGGCAGTTAAGGTAAGTCATTGATGGTGCTATGTCACATGAGTTGAAATGTGAGAGAAACGAGGGATACGGGCAATCAAGCGAGCAGATGCATTGAGCACCGATTTGAGTGGTGCAAGGCCAATTTATGGTAGACCAATGAGTAATGATTTGCAGCAGTCAATACGAGAACAGATGAAGGCATGGATCATAGAAGATAAAATCGATAAGGGGACAGATCGTCAAATGGCACGTAAACGTCGCACATGATAGAAGTTGGACCGAGAAAGATTAGAGATATGCGTGGAGAAGGAAGGATTATTGCCTAGAGCATGTATGTAAGAACCACAAGATCCAACAAACGAGATGGAATAATTAAGAAATAACTTACGGTTGGTTCTGCTTTGCAGATTGCCCTCTGTAAAAACAACAACATTCTGACATTATTAATCTAGAACCCAACATTTTTATGATATTGCATTTTAGATTTTGACATATCGTTTTACATTCTAGTAGTCCCAGTGGCGTTGCTGATAATTTATGATGAATGGCGGTATGGCCGGGTCCCTTACTGACACCAAACCAAGCGTATTACAGTAAATGAAGTAAATAATAAAAAGATGTAAAGTAACAAATGGAAGGACAAAATTGTTGCTGCAATCTTTTGTTTTTTCTTATATAAGTGAATAAAAAACCTTGTAAAAGCGTTTTCCTAAGCCAATGGGTTTGGTGGGGTTCAACCTCGTGTCTATATAGTATACGCCACTGAAGATTCCTACATTTCAAGTTGGCCCCTACTACGCCTACCTCTACTACTACTACAACAACAACAACAACAACAACGACTAGATATTACAGCTCATGTAATGCGTCATTCATAAGCCCGAGGTCGACAACAAATTCTGGGGATCGAATATGTTTCAATAGTCCAAGAAATGATGCTCGATCTTTAGAATTTCACAACGACTGGTAATTCTTCCATACAGCTGACACAGTACGATAAGAGCTCGAGACCCATCGCACGCCAAAAATTCTTCCAATTTTCCTCAGTTGTTGACCAATTTCGTCAGCACAACTGTCAAGTTCGTGTTGATTTTTTGGCGAACGGCTATAAATGGAATGCAGTTTATAAAAAAAACGCTTGTAAGTGATTTATTACTGTAACTTCCTTCATAGCATTTGACACCGCCAGTTCTAACCGATGATTCAAGCAGTTCCAGACTATAACAGTAGGATATTTATCCACAATCATACTAGCGACGCCAGACTTTCTGCCGAGCATAACACAGGCCCCCATCACTTGCGAATGCAACGAAATGATTACTCAGGTAATCGTCGTCAAATCCATGAAAAGCAAGGCATCTGATAAGAGACTGAAATATTGTCATGGCACATTGGTCTTCCAGTTCAATTAAGTCAAGAAACATAAACATTCATAGTCGACTGACATTTCAAATACACAATCAGTGCAGACTTATTACTGAGAGTGGTTGATTCATCAATCAGTATGGATATATTGCCTTGGACCCTTCGTATTTGGTCACACGCACATTTGCGCATGTCTCTCGCGATGTGATCTACCATGTTCGTGGCTGTAAACCGTGAACGTAAACCAATTCCAAGATGAACCCCATTCACTTGCTGTAACTCTAAGAGATGCGGATGATCTGAGAATGGTCTGTCTTCCTTTGCCAGAAAATAAGCGGTTCGCAAAACTTTCTCCGTTTTTGCAATGTCTTCCTCGTTCATTGTATCCACCTGTTTCTCAATTGTTTGCTTCTCAGCCGTTGAACAAATCTTGGATGCGGTAATATGTGACATGGATTCTTTGAGCCTGCAAATTTTCTTTCGCAGTGATGTTAGCTTTGACTGCAAGCTATCACCATAGTATGACACAGTATAGGCTACTCCTTCCATTCCACTGCAATAGAAACCCCTTGCTGCGTGTGGATAGACAGAGCCACTTTTTTTACATATCTTGCATCCAAGTTTTCCATCACGGCAGTCCAACCAAGGATAATCCTTCTTTTTTGAGCCCATTGGTCGGTAGTCCAGACATCTGGGAAAACATTCTCTGTAGTTGGCGTTGAATCAGTTAATGTAACAAAAGGTTCAAGAGAATCAAAATGTGTGGTTACTTTGGTTTCAGATGCCACGGCTGCAGTCTGCTGATCTGTAGATTGTTCGGTGAGAACAGATGGTGACTGTGCCTTTGACTTCTTGCTGAAGAAGCTTGTAAGTTTACTTTCCTGTGGCATCTGTTTCCGCTTCATATTAGGCTTACAAATTTTTTCTCAATTATTAATTTATTGTTATTACAGTACGACTGTACTATTTTCGTTTATCATTAGCTTTTATTTACAAAATTACAACAGACAGACTCTGAGACGCCATTTACATAGAATATTTAGTATAGAGCAAATACATATATAAATATATCTGCGAAACTGCAAAAGGCTCCAATAAGTAAGCAGTTGAAACTGTGAGTATTGAAGTCTTCCTTGTTCATTTATTTCAGCAGAAATGCTGCAAAATAGTGAGGGATCACGTTCCCTCCCTGGAAAAAGTGCGGGAACGGCGTTCCCCGCGTTCCCGCCATAGGTGCAATCACGTCCTAAAAGTTGGGTGGACCAAATGAATCATGTCCTAAAAGTTGGGGGACAATAATAATAAAGTCAATGAGACTACTCAAAAGTTGGGGGGACGCGTCCCTTGGGTTCCATAGGGTGGTTGCGCCTATGGTTCCCGCCCCCACTACACTACTGATCATAGAAGAAGAAATCGACGAGGGGACAGATCGTCGAATGGCTCGAAAACGTCGCACATGATATAAGCTGGACCGAGAAAGACTAGAGAAATGTGTAGAGAAGGAATGAGTATTGTCTAGAGCACAGATGTAAAACAAACCGATGAAAACGAAATAGGAAATGGAAAAAACTTTGTTTTATTCGGGGAAATAAAAAACGGAAAAACGACAACGAATGAAAACGGAAAATTATTTCACTTTGTCAGATCTTAAACTGCATTTTTAATTCAAAAACCATGTTCATGCAATTTTTTCTTAATAAAAAAATAACACAACTTTATTAGTAGTGGATAGCGGGGCATAACGTGATACTTAAGGCATTTTGAAGTTTATATCATATAATTAATAAGAAATCAGGACTTTTTGTACTCACGTTGAGCAGGCATATATAACGTACAGCATCGACTAGAAAAATCAACTTAAGCATCACCCACAATGGAGATAAAAAATTTACCAACATATCCCAAAATCCCGTTAAGCCCCACAACCAGGGGTAAAATGGGATTCCTATCACATTATGCCCCATAGCATGCAATAATCATTGATTTCCAAAAGTGTCACATATTTTTTGTTATTGCTCGTTTTGTAATCTAAACAATGATTGAGACGTGAGGGGTAATTAGAACCCATGAAATATTACAATATAAGAGATAATTATGGGGAAAATTGCTTTAGCATCACAGCAAGGAGCAAAATGGGATATCTGTATCCCATTATGCCCCAATTTGCCACAAAATTGCAAAACCCACCATTTTGAAACAAAATACTGAACTTGTACAAATTTTCATATGGGAATATGTAACTTTATATATAACCCTACACATGGACGGTATAACTTAAATTTAATATAGCCTAGCTCCAGTGTTTCTAGACGAATTTTTGGATAATGGACGTGTCTTACTTGGGAGAGTGTGAAAATCAACTTTTCGTCATAAAAATTGCAAGACGCTTCGAAATCTTAAATGCTTTTGTCCTTCACCTTCAAATATGTTTCACCTCAGATTAAATTTTTTCGTATTTTTAAAAGCAAGTAAGATGGACAATAATGAAGCTTCCCGTTATACCCCGATATCCCATAATGCCCCGCTCTCCCCTTGGCCAAAATTACGGATGAAAGCGCATGGAATATAAAAGGAAAAAACCAAGTTAATTCATAACAGACAATAAATAGCCTAAAAAATGAAGCTACATAAAAAAAACGAAGAAAACGATAAGAAAATTTAAAAAAAGAAAAAAGACGAATATGTCAGGATCCAGGTTGAGATTCTTAAGAGTGGGAAATACAACACCACGTTTCTCAGATGCTGAAAAGCGCACTTTATGAATAGACCTATAATAATTTATATAAATACAATGAAAACGGGATATTTTCATCTAGAACATCTACAATGACAAACGGGGGAAGCAGATCCGATCCACGTGATTTTAAATTAGAAGTAGAGGAGATGACGCTGTTCTGATTCAAAGATCGGTGAAAATCCTCGAAGACCGACTCGGTAGAAGTGTACGAAGGAGGCGTTGAATCGTCAGTGGAAGCATGGGCGGAGACCTAGGGGGACGGGGGGACGGTCCCTCCCAAAGAAGTGTTGGGGGTACGGCCCATGCATTTGTCCACCCCCAAAGTTTGAGCGTCAAGAGTTTTCTCGGTGGCGAAAATAGAAAATTTCGTCGAATTTTTGGCCGGATGACTAAAAAAAAGGTCATCAACTTTTTGGGTCGGCGAAAATAGATATATTTCGTCGAGATTTTGTCCAGACAACTAAAAAAAGTAATCAACTTTTTTGGCTGCGAAAATAACTTTTTTTCCAGATTTCGCCGGTCGTCAGAAATTTTTCTGAAAATCTCGCGTCTTTCCGTCCCCCCCAATTCTCGGCCCAGGTCTCCGCCTATGAGTGAAACCCCGGAGAACGTCCAGTTTCTTTGTGAGCCTCACTGAAGGCGCCCAAGTCTCCGCCCATGGATTAGACTTAAACTTAGGCCTACCAAAATAATCCGTTACAAATACGGGAATTTGACAAAAAAATCTCGTTGCTTAAAACTGTACATGGATTTCAACACCGCTAAGCGACAAAATTAATGGCTGCCAACTCTTCTGAAATGGATCTATTCAAACTGATTAACTATCCTGCGCATGGAAAGACTATGCAGAATAATCTAAACAAACATCTGAACGTAAGTCGTAAGACTAGTGACCAACGAGAGGCGAGTGAAGCGCTACTGTTACATCGCTCCGCCGACGTTCCAAGCGTTCGACATAATAAACGTCAAAATAATGAAAGTACAAAAGATCCGTCCCGGACTTAGATAGGCAATTAATTGATTGATTTATGAATTGACAGTACGATACCTGTTCAGAGTAGTCGCATGTTTTGCATTAGTTTAAATTATCGTCAAGTTCGTTAAAATGCTGCTGTGAGTCGAAGCGGCAAGGCGTTGAATTGCAATGCTTAGGCGCTGTTGAACCATAAGAACCAACAAACGAGATGGAATAATTCAAATACAACTTACGCTTCCAGTCTTTGTATCTCTCTGTAAAGACAACAACATTATGACATTATTTAATCTAGAACTCAGCATTTTTATAACAGCACATTTTCGCTTGTAACATATTGTTTTACATTCTAGTAGTACCAGTGGCGTTGCTAAGAATCTATGATGGAGGGTATGGATCCTTTCCTGACACCAACCCAACAGCATTACCGTAAATGAATTAAATAATAAAAGGGATTAAAGTAGCAAAGGGAAGAAAACAAATGTTACTACAAATAATTGTTTTGTTTCTTCTTATTTAAATTGGAAAAACTTTTTAAAACCTTTTCCCTAAGCCTATGGGGAACTTAACTTCTTTCTAACGCCACTGAGTATTCCTACATTTCAAGTAGGCCACAACTAACACTACCAAAACCAGAACCACTACTACTACTACTACTGCTGCTGCTGCTGCTGCTACTACTACTACTGCTACTGCGACTACTACTACTACTACTACTACTACTACTACTACTACTACTACTACTACTACTGCTACTACTACTGCTACTACTACTACTACTACTACTACTACTACTACTACTACTACTACTACTACTACTTCTTCTACAACATCAACTAGTACTACTACTACTGCTACTACTGCTGTTACTACTACTACTACAACTACTACTATTATTATTACTATTACTACTACTACTACTTTAAAACGCAAAGTCGAAAATTAAGAACTTGAACATTTTGAAAAGAGTTTTCTTAGTGTCATGATTTTGCCTCATTTCTCTATCAACGGTTTCTTACTTGCTAAAATGCAACGAAATCTGTTAAATTGCAAACCTGATAGCCAAGAAGGAGATGTAGGCAACATTATATGGGAGGGGAGGTGGCAAGACCAGCTTTTGAATAAGGGTAAAGTTGACTGAACTAAACTATACTATTTTGGGACTTATAAAGCACTTCTTACAGTAGACCTAGGCTACAACTTAATAAGAAACGCTCCCAGTGCGAAGATCCCATTGGAAAAAGTGAAGTTTAAAGGAAACACGCAGAAACAGTAGTGCTTCCAGATTAGGTCCGAGTACGAATTATAGTTGGCCCAGGGAGGCTATTCTACAGCAAAGATCCGACGGAAGCAAAGGAACGATGCTGGGCAGTAGCAGTACGAGACTGTGGTGGAAGGAGGTCATGACGTTCTAAGGAGCGGTGAGGACGTCCAGTGGTACCGCGTTGTTGAGATAGGACGCCTAATAAGATCACATAGGTAGCGAGGAGCTTGACCCAAGAACATCGTATAGGTCAGAAATATAATTTTATTTTGAATGCGGAAAGTTAATGAAGGTGTACTGTCATGAAATTTGTAATGTGAGAGAAACGAGGGAGACGCGCAATCAAGCGAGCAGATGCATTTAACACCGATTGGAGTGGTGCAAGGCCAAGTTTTGGTAGACCAATGAGTAATTGCAGCCCTGGTTTCTCGCTGTATCCTTGGTTGTGCTCCATCCTACCTGCGACTTCTCTGTCGTCCAGTCTCTGACATTGGAGCGCGTCGGGCCCTTCGCTCTGCTGCCAAGGGGCAACTGCTTGTTCCACGGGATCGCTTAGCTACCAGACAGCGCCGAGCCTTCTCGGTTGTGGGGCTGTCAATCTGGAATGACCTCCCCCCTAACCTCCGTCTCCTTCACCTGACCAGTCAATCCTTATTCCTTAAGTCCCTTAAATCTTTTTCTTTTGCCGTGGCTGAGCTGGGAGCGCCTCTGAGTAGTTTCTTGAAGGGGCGCTATATAAATGCTAATAATGAATAATGAATGAATGAATGAGTTGCAGTAGTCAATACGAGAACAGATGAATGCATACGTCATAGAAGATAAAATCGACAAGAGGACAGATCGTCAAATGGCACGTAAATTAAGGTGAAAACGCATGGAATTTAAGACAAAAATAAAACTAAGTTGAATAATAACAGCAATGCATAAATAAATTAAGCTACGCGAAAGTAAAAAACGGAATAAAAACGAAAGGAAAATAAAAAAAACACGAAAAACGACGTCGATTTGACAAGAGTAAGATGCGAAAAAAACCGTTTTATACAGCTATGGTACAGAGTAACACCCAGGTAACGAACATTTGTGAAGAAAGCAAATTGAGGAAACTGTTGGGCAAGTAAAACGTAATCAATTTTTATTAGCTCCTGACGAAGGTTTGCGGACGTTTCGTCTATGGACGAAACATCCACGGACCAAAGACGAATAGTTGTTTCGTCGATAGTCGATTCGTCCGTGGCTGTTTCGTTTATGGACGATTCGTCTGTGGACGATTCGTCTATGGACGAAACATCCACGGACCAAAGACGAATAGTTGTTTCGTCGATAGTCGATTCGTCCGTGGATGTTTCGTTTATGGACGATTCGTCTGTGGACGATTCGTCTATGGACGAAACATCCACGGACCAAAGACGAATAGTTGTTACGTCGATAGTCGATTCGTCCGTGGCTGTTTCGTTTATGGATGATTCGTCTGTGGACGTTTCGTCTATGGACGAAACATCCACGGACCAAAGACGAATAGTTGTTACGTCGATAGTCGATTCGTCCGTGGATGTTTCGTCTATGGACGATTCGTCTGTGGACGTTTCGTCTATGGACGAAACATCCACGGACCAAAGACGAATAGTTGTTACGTCGATAGTCGATTCGTCCGTGGATGTTTCGTCTGTGGACGATTCGTCCACCATTGGTGGATTATGTACGAACTGACTTAAAAGAATTCTTGTAGCTTGGAAGTCGAATTGATGAGAGAATTTTTTTACATATTGTTATGTATAAATAAAAACTGTTTTAACAGAAGTTGGATTGATTGAAAAATAGTTGTTGTCAAAATGAAATGAATTCTGGCGTAACTGGGGGTGGGATTGACTCTGTGTTCAAATGATAGCACACGGATACCACAGCCAGGAAACGGGTGTGGCCTATGTTTTTAATACTTAACATTTATTTTATATCAGGATATTTAAAGAACACATATTTTCATCAATTCGACTTTTATATAGCGAAATTTTTTGTCGTCAGTCGTATTGTAATCCAACACAGGTGGACGAATCGTCCGTGTGATGAATCATCCGTATGGCGAATCGTCCATGGACGATCGTCCACCTGACGAATCGTCCACCTGACGAATCGTCCATGACGAACCGTCCGCAGACGAAACGTCCGCGTACGGTTGATGAATGCCCTGACAAATCAATTGAGTATTGGAAGAGTTGAGCGAGAGACGATTTGAGGACACCCAACAGTTGAGGTCAGCAGAAGAGATTCAATAGACGAGCAAAGGGTAAGTTGTTGGGAAGAGGAGCCATGAACATAAGTCTGGACATCATGAGCATAGAGGTGACCAGGGCTGAGTGTTTCGAAAAGAGAAGAGGAGTATCAGCGGTAAGCAAGTTATAAAGAAGTGGACCTAGAGCGGATCCTTGAGGAACTCCCAAATTTAAGAGAGACCCATGAAGAGCGAGATTCACCTAAAATAACCATTTTGATATACGATCAGCGCGAAACGACCGAAAACAAAGAAGAGGTACGCCATTAAGACCAAAGGAAGTTTCAAGGCGACGCAGTAGTATATCATGGTCTGCCATATCAAATGCTGAAGATACATCCAAAAGTGCTAGAAGAATATTTACATGGAATTCATCCATAGCAGAAAAGTCTTAGAGAGAAAGGAAAGATTTGCAATAGGACGATTATTCTGGCACAGGCTCGAATCCAGGTTGGGCCTCTTAAGAGTGGGAAATACAACGGTGCAAAAGCGGTTAATTGGAAATCGATTCAGAGGTTCCAATGGCAACATCGATAGCTAGAATCTAATGATGACGTGACTCATGATAACAGGCAAGGGGTAGGTAAGGATTATAAACAAAGTTACTTCTAGGCTACGTTATTTTGGAAGGTTTTTTTGCTGAAGAAGAGAGGTTAGCAAATAACGGTTCAACAAGCGGGCCACAATATCTGTGAGCGACCAATTCCGCACTTCGATTAAGCCGCACTGTACCGTCAGGGTATAAAAAGGATGAATGATCTACAAGCCTATAATTATAAAGTCGAACTGTAGTCTGTAGTTATGCAACGCGGCTAGTTGGTGGGTTGTTTAGACCAGCGTTTCCCAAACTTTTTGGGCCACGGAACCCTTCGTGTCCTAATATTTTCTTGCGGAACCCCAAATCAACTAAACGAACTGAAGTATGCATAGGGGCCTACCGCCTAGGAAGAATACTAGCCTAATATGGGTTACATAGGCCTACCAAAACACTATTGTAGACACTTTACTTCTCGTATCTGAAAAATTAAGTTGAACTGTCTCAAGGCCGTAGCTAGGGGGGAGGTGTTTTGGGTGTTTGAACACCCCCGAAATGGACAATGTGAAAAAAAGTAGAATGCATTTACGAGCACTTGATGTAAAAACCATGAAATAAAATCATGAAAACACACCCCGAAATGGGAAAATGCAAAAAACCAGAATTAATTGGTGACATTATTTGAAGATTTCGGCCGGATGACTAAAAAAAAGGTCATCAGGTTTTTGAAAGGGAAATTGGTGAAACACCTCCCGAAATCAAATCCTGGATACGGCCTTGAACTGTCTTGAAAATCACGACTCGTGTAGGCTTATCACAATACTGAGAGTTGCGCACACGAAGTCTAAAATACGAACAGCCCTTTTTCTTCTTCTTGTGCATTTTTTCTACTATAAGCTTAATTTGCTTGACACTTGAAAGCTGGATTCTTAATTTCTTATTGTCAGCAGCTGTACAGTAGACCTATAATTTAAATCAAGAAGAACGGCCTAGAACCCATGCATACGATACAGTCACTGAATTTTGGTAAATATTTACACCAACAAATAAAATTATTAGGCCTATTTGTCACAACTGCGCAGTACGATAATTTGACTTGGCGCTACTTTTTAAGCTGTCGCGTTTAGACCTTATCATGCTCCGATTAACCTCGGTCGAGTTAACGATAACAAAGATGGCTGAGTTCCTGTTCAGATTTACAGCTCTGACCTACGTACGTCTCAGAAGACAGAAGTGATCGATGTCTATAAATTAAAATTTTTAACTGGATTTCTAATGGGCAATGAAAGCTCGGATAGCCAATCAATGGGCGAGGACAAAACACAAAAGTCGATTTACTGTAGTTTCAAACTTTCAGTGCACTTTAAGAATATTCGATTTTTTTTCAACTTTTCGCGGAACCCCTGAGCTCGCCCCGCGGAACCCTTGGGTTCCGCGGAACCCACTTTGGGAAACGCTGGTTTAGACTAACGATGCGTTTCTCATCGATAGCTGGGATCAAACGATTATCTGAATGATGATAGGAAGAAGTAAGGACAATGAGCAAAATTGCATCTACGTTATTTTTGGAAGGACATTGCCAAAGAAGAAAGGTTAGTAAATAACGGCTCTACAAACAGGTTGCAATTCGGGAACTGAGTTGTCGGTGGCGTCTATGACCGGACTTTTTCCCACGGAACTGTTTACACGGCGGTTTTGAACGGGCAATTTCGACGGGGATATTTCGCTGGGGATTGATTGTTTCGGGCTGCGTTGTTGGAGGTCGATTATGACGGGACTGCTTTGTCGGAGGTCGACGATGACGGCACAATTTTGTCTTTGGACGATTATAACGGGGCTGTTTTGACGGGGCTATTTTGACTGGTCGCCGCAGTTGGTTGATCCAGATGAGACGATCAGCTGGATCTTTAGAGCATCGAAAACGTCGCTCAACAAAGCCTGTCCGACGACGCAGTTGATGACAATCTCGGTCGAACCACACTGCAAGCGGTCGAACACGAATCTCGGCACCACGCAGTGCAAGCATCTTGTCAAGAATATTGCTTACTATAGAAGAGTAGAGATCGAAGAGTTGAGAAGTTAACTGAGCGTGAAGCTGCGAGGTAGAGGAGAAGAGGGGCGAGTTTCGATAAGCCTCACTGAAGGTGCCCAAGTCTCCGCCCATGGATTAGACTTAAACTTAGGCCTACCAAAATAATCCGTAAAAAATAATGGAATTTGACAAAAAATCTCGTTGCTTAAAACTGTACATCGATTTCAACACTAGTCGGGTCAATCTACAAAAAAACTTTGGTGAACCCCCCAAAAATTGCAAGAAAGCGTTTTATTACGATTTTCTGGTGTCTTAGGTCTGGTGATGAACATACTTAAAGTTGCAAGAAATCGGAGCACGGCAAGTGGTCTAATTTTTGCGGGGGAAAAGATGGCCGCCAATTGGACAAGGCATGGAATCTGGAAATGATACTGTTAGAAGAAAATCATGTAACAATTTGCTAACATGCTTTTCTAGACTAATTTGACCCTCGTGAGAACGAAAATCGTGGTTAGCAAGCTTGATTTTTAGCGGTTGCATTGTAAAACAAGATGGCGGCCAAAATGGCGGCCTATAATTGCTTCAAAAGGTTGTATAGTCGGGTCAAGCTACGAAATGATCCGCAAATTTGTAGGAAAGCGTTTTATGATGATTTTCTGGCATATTTGGTCTGGTGTTTAACATACTAAAAGTTGCAAGAAATTGGACCACGGCAAGTGGTCTAATTTTGTCGGGAAAAAGATGGACACCAATTGGACCAGGCTTGGAATCTGGAAATGATACTGTTAGAAGCAGAGCATTTAACAATTTGGTAACATGCTTTTCTAGACTAATTTGACCCTTCTGAGAACGAAAATCGTGGTTAGCAAGCTTGATTTTTAGCGGTTCATGGAAAAACAAGATGGCGGCCAAAATGGCAGCCTATTGCTTAAAAAGACTGTAAGTCTGGTATTTTATGTGATATGAACACGATTTTGTAATTTAAATTAAGATGCAAGGGTTCTAGGCATGCAATGGATTCAAAGACACATAATATGTAGCAATGGAAGAAAGCCAAAATGTCGGAAAAATGGCGGCCAGAATGTTGAAATTGCTATAAATAAAGTGATGTATGCAATGGAGACATGAATTCGGACTCCAACTTAGCAATGGAATCAACTTTGCAAATGTGACACTGCAAGAAAACAAAAATGGCAGCGATCGGAAGCGTTTTCGAGAAGTTCGTCAAAGGAACTGTTGGGTTCATGACAAGCGGAAGTGTCTCGGAAATGGATGGATCTTTCGGAGGAGGAGGCGGAGGAGAAGCGGAACGGGGTAGAAGGCGAATGGAATCCATCCTCCGCAAACCCATCCTCCACCAACCCATCCACATCATCATCAGCATCATCTCCATCACAGCATGACATCAAACGGCGCTGGAGGTGGGGTTCATTCCAGATCTCGGGGTCAGTCCATCGAACAAAATGTTCATGGGGTCGGTGCTGGAACGATCCGCGGCATCAACGGTCACCAGGGGCAGTCTGCATCGTCCCTCTACAGAAGCCGGGCCTACGGGCACCTGCCGGAAACACACGAACAGGACAAGGGTTTGCTATCCATGACGAATCACCACGAACACCTGGAGATGGAAGTTGTTGGAATATTTTCTGCACTCCAAACGCAGATCACGTTATAGTAGAAACCACAGCTTCCACAGCGATGATTCAGGGGTCCAGTCTGAATCGATAGTGGGAGGGTTGCGGTACCTCTTCAGCTCACTGCTAATCTTCGGCGCTAGGTGCTTCGTGTTGATCTCTTCCGTCTCCAGGTGGTGGTGTTAATGGTGGTGGTGGTGACCGCCCTTGCCAGACAGACGTTCGAGGCCCCTCTGGGAGATGATCGTTATCTTAGCGCTCCTTTTGCCAGACGCAGGCTGGCAACGCGAGCGGAAGAATAGCGAAACGAGAAGAGGTTCGTAGTGTGCGGAATGGGACTGGACGACGGTTAGAGGACACGAGACGACGACGATGGAACAGCGGATGGTAGGGGCAGCCCCCCTCTGGTGCATGGGTCGTAGGCGTGCGCTGATTGATGCGTCATGAATAACAAACTCTTGCCCTGTTTGAGTGTTCCCGGCAGGTGCCCGTAGGCCTGGTTTCTGTAGAGGGACGATGCTGACTGCCCCTGGTGACCGTTGATACCGCCGTTTGTTCCAGCGCCGACCCCATGTACATTTTGTCCGATGGACTGACCCCGAGATCTGGAATGAACCCCTCCAGCGTCGTCTGATGTCATGCTGTGATAGAGATGATGCTGATGATGATGTGGATGGATTGGTGGATGATGGGATTGCGGAGGATGGATTCCATTCGCCTTCTACCCCGTTCCGCTTCTCCTCCGCCTCCTCCTCCGAAAGATCCATCCATTTCCGAGACACTTCCGCTTGTCATGAACCCAACAGTTCCATTGACGAACTTCTCGGAAACGCTTCCGATCGCTCCCATTTTAGTTTTCTTGCAGTGTCACATTTGCAAAGTTGATTCCATTGTTAAGTTGGAGTCCGAATTCATGTCTCCATTGCATACATCACTTTACTTATAGCAATTTCAACATTCTGGCCGCCATTTTCCCGACATTTTGGCTTTCTTCCATTGCTACATATGCGTCTTTGAATCCATTGCATGCCTAGAACCCTTGCATCTTAATTTAAATTACAAAATCGTGTTCATATCACATACAAAACCCGACTTACAGTTTTTAAGCAACAGGCCACCATTTTGGCCGCCATCTTGTTTTGCCATGCAACCGCTAAAAATCAAGCTTGCTAACCACGATTTTCGTTCTCAGAAGGGTCAAATTAGTCTAGAAAAGTATGTTAGCAAATTGTTACATGATTTTCTTCTAACAGTATCATTTCCAGATTCCATGCCTTGTCCAATTGGCGGCCATCTTTTTCCCCGCCAAAATTAGACCACTTGCCGTGTTCCGATTTCTTGCAACTTTAAGTACGTTCATCACCAGACCTAAGACACCAGAAAATCGTAATAAAACGCTTTCTTGCAATTTTTTGGGTCATGTCGCAGATTGACCCGACTACACCGTTAAGCGACAAAATTAATGGCTGCCAAGTTGCCAACTCTTCTGAAATGGATCTATTCAAACTGATTAACTATCCTGCGCATGGAAAGACTATGCAGAATAATCTAAACAAACATCTGAACGTAAGTCGTAAGACTAGTGACCAACGAGAGGCGAGTGAAGCGCTACTGTTACATCGCTCCGCCGACGTTCCAAGCGTTCGACATAGTAAACGTCAAAATAATGAAAGTACAAAAGATCCGTCCCGGACTTAGATAGGCAATTAATTGATTGATTTATGAATTGACAGTACGATACCTGTTCAGAGTATTCGCATGTTTTGCATTAGTTTAAATTATCGTCAAGTTCGTTAAAATGCTGCTGTGAGTCGAAGCGGCAAGGCGTTGAATTGCAATGCTTAGGCGCTGTTGAACCATAAGAACCAACAAACGAGATGGAATAATTCAAATACAACTTACGCTTCCCGTCTTTGTATCTCTCTGTAAAGACAACAACATTATGACATTATTTAATCTAGAACTCAGCATTTTTATAATAGCACATTTTCGCTTGTAACATATTGTTTTACATTCTAGTAGTACCAGTGGCGTTGCTAAGAATCTAAATGAATTAAATAATAAAAGGGATTAAAGTAGCAAAGGAAAGAAAACAAATGTTACTACAAATAATTGTTTTGTTTCTTCTTATCTAAATTGGAAAAACTTTTTTAAACCTTTTTCCTAAGCCTATGGGGAACTTAACCTCTTTCCTACGCCACTGAGTATTCCTACATTTCAAGTAGGCCACTACTAACACTACCAAAACCAGAACAACTACTACTACTACTAGGCCTACTTCTACTACTACTACTACTACTACTACTACTACTACTACTACTACTACTACTACTACTACTACTACTACTACTACTACTACTACTACTACTACTACTACTACTACTACTACTATTACTACTACTACTACTACTACTACTACTACTACTACTACTACTACTACTACTACTACTACTACTACTACTACTACTACTACTTCTACTACTACTACTACTACTACTACTACCACTACCACTACCACTACCACTACCGCTACTACTAGTACTACTACTACTACTACTACTACTCTTGCAACTACTACTACTTTAAAATGCAAAGCCGAAAATTAAGAACGAAACATTTTTAAAAGGGTTTTCTTAGTGTCATGTTTTGCTTCATTTCTCTATCAATGGTATCTTACGTGCGATAATGAAACGAAATCTGTTAAATTGCAAACCTGACAGCCAAGCAGGAGATGCAGGCAACATTATCTCGGGGGGGGCGGGTGTGGCAAGAGCACTTTTTGGATAACGGTAATGTTGACTAAACTAAACTATACCATTTTCGGACTAATAAAGCGCCTCTCACAGTACAACCTAATGAGAGACTCCCCAATGCGAAGAACCTCTTGTAAGAAGAAAAGTTTTGACGAAACTCGCGGAAATAGTAGTGCTTCCAGAGTAGATCCGAGTGTGAATTATATTAGGGCCAGCGAAGCTATCCAACAGCAAATGGCCGGCAGAAGCAAAGGCACGATGCTGCAGGGCGGTAGCAGTCCGAAACTGTGGTGCAAGAAGCTCATGACGGTCTAAAGAGAGGTGAGGACGTCCAGTGGTACCGAGTAGTTGAGATAGAAGGCCTGATGAAATCAAATAGGTGGCGATGAGCTTGACCCAAGAACATCGTATAGGTAAGAAAGATAAGTTTATCTTGAATGCGGGCAGTTAAGGGAAATCAATGATGGTGCTCTGTCACATGAGTTGAAATGTGAGAGAAACGAGGGATACGAGCAATCAAGCGAGCAGGTGTATTGAACACCGATTGGAGTGGAGCAACGCGAAATTTTGGTAGACCAATGGGTAATGAGTTGCAGCAGTCAATTCGAGAACAGTTGAAGGCATGGATCATAGAAGATAAAATCGACAAGCGGACAGATCGTCAAATGGCACGTAAATTACGATGAAAACGCATGGAATATAAGACAAAAATAACTAAGTTGAATAATAACAGGCAATACATAAACAGATAAAGCGACACGAAAGTAAAAAACGGAATAAAGTGATAAGAAAATTAAAAAACGAAAAATTACGTCTATTTGACAAGAGTAAGAAACGAAAAAAAACCGTTTTATACAGCTATGGTATAAACCAGCGTTTCCCAAACTTTTTGGGCCACGGAACCCTTCGTGTCCTAATATTTTCTTGCGGAACCCCAAATCAACTAAACGAACTGAAGTATGCATAGGGGCCTACCGCCTAGGAAGAATACTAGCCTAATATGGGTTACATAGGCCTACCAAAACACTATTGTAGACACTTTACTTCTCGTATCTGAAAAATTAAGTTGAACTGTCTCAAGGCCGTAGCTAGGGGGGAGGTGTTTTGGGTGTTTGAACACCCCCGAAATGGACAATGTGAAAAAAAGTAGAATGCATTTACGAGCACTTGATGTAAAAACCATGAAATAAAATCATGAAAACACACCCCGAAATGGGAAAATGCAAAAAACCAGAATTAATTGGTGACATTATTTGAAGATTTCGGCCGGATGACTAAAAAAAAGGTCATCAGGTTTTTGAAAGGGAAATTGGTGAAACACCTCCCGAAATCAAATCCTGGATACGGCCTTGAACTGTCTTGAAAATCACGACTCGTGTAGGCTTATCACAATACTGAGAGTTGCGCACACGAAGTCTAAAATACGAACAGCCCTTTTTCTTCTTCTTGTGCATTTTTTCTACTATAAGCTTAATTTGCTTGACACTTGAAAGCTGGATTCTTAATTTCTTATTGTCAGCAGCTGTACAGTAGACCTATAATTTAAATCAAGAAGAACGGCCTAGAACCCATGCATACGATACAGTCACTGAATTTTGGTAAATATTTACACCAACAAATAAAATTATTAGGCCTATTTGTCACAACTGCGCAGTACGATAATTTGACTTGGCGCTACTTTTTAAGCTGTCGCGTTTAGACCTTATCATGCTCCGATTAACCTCGGTCGAGTTAACGATAACAAAGATGGCTGAGTTCCTGTTCAGATTTACAGCTCTGACCTACGTACGTCTCAGAAGACAGAAGTGATCGATGTCTATAAATTAAAATTTTTAACTGGATTTCTAATGGGCAATGAAAGCTCGGATAGCCAATCAATGGGCGAGGACAAAACACAAAAGTCGATTTACTGTAGTTTCAAACTTTCAGTGCACTTTAAGAATATTCGATTTTTTTTCAACTTTTCGCGGAACCCCTGAGCTCGCCCCGCGGAACCCTTGGGTTCCGCGGAACCCACTTTGGGAAACGCTGGTTTAGACTAACGATGCGTTTCTCATCGATAGCTGGGATCAAACGATTATCTGAATGATGATAGGAAGAAGTAAGGACAATGAGCAAAATTGCATCTACGTTATTTTTGGAAGGACATTGCCAAAGAAGAAAGGTTAGTAAATAACGGCTCTACAAACAGGTTGCAATTCGGGAACTGAGTTGTCGGTGGCGTCTATGACCGGACTTTTTCCCACGGAACTGTTTACACGGCGGTTTTGAACGGGCAATTTCGACGGGGATATTTCGCTGGGGATTGATTGTTTCGGGCTGCGTTGTTGGAGGTCGATTATGACGGGACTGCTTTGTCGGAGGTCGACGATGACGGCACAATTTTGTCTTTGGACGATTATAACGGGGCTGTTTTGACGGGGCTATTTTGACTGGTCGCCGCAGTTGGTTGATCCAGATGAGACGATCAGCTGGATCTTTAGAGCATCGAAAACGTCGCTCAACAAAGCCTGTCCGACGACGCAGTTGATGACAATCTCGGTCGAACCACACTGCAAGCGGTCGAACACGAATCTCGGCACCACGCAGTGCAAGCATCTTGTCAAGAATATTGCTTACTATAGAAGAGTAGAGATCGAAGAGTTGAGAAGTTAACTGAGCGTGAAGCTGCGAGGTAGAGGAGAAGAGGGGCGAGTTTCGATAAGCCTCACTGAAGGTGCCCAAGTCTCCGCCCATGGATTAGACTTAAACTTAGGCCTACCAAAATAATCCGTAAAAAATAATGGAATTTGACAAAAAATCTCGTTGCTTAAAACTGTACATCGATTTCAACACTAGTCGGGTCAATCTACAAAAAAACTTTGGTGAACCCCCCAAAAATTGCAAGAAAGCGTTTTATTACGATTTTCTGGTGTCTTAGGTCTGGTGATGAACATACTTAAAGTTGCAAGAAATCGGAGCACGGCAAGTGGTCTAATTTTTGCGGGGGAAAAGATGGCCGCCAATTGGACAAGGCATGGAATCTGGAAATGATACTGTTAGAAGAAAATCATGTAACAATTTGCTAACATGCTTTTCTAGACTAATTTGACCCTCGTGAGAACGAAAATCGTGGTTAGCAAGCTTGATTTTTAGCGGTTGCATTGTAAAACAAGATGGCGGCCAAAATGGCGGCCTATAATTGCTTCAAAAGGTTGTATAGTCGGGTCAAGCTACGAAATGATCCGCAAATTTGTAGGAAAGCGTTTTATGATGATTTTCTGGCATATTTGGTCTGGTGTTTAACATACTAAAAGTTGCAAGAAATTGGACCACGGCAAGTGGTCTAATTTTGTCGGGAAAAAGATGGACACCAATTGGACCAGGCTTGGAATCTGGAAATGATACTGTTAGAAGCAGAGCATTTAACAATTTGGTAACATGCTTTTCTAGACTAATTTGACCCTTCTGAGAACGAAAATCGTGGTTAGCAAGCTTGATTTTTAGCGGTTCATGGAAAAACAAGATGGCGGCCAAAATGGCAGCCTATTGCTTAAAAAGACTGTAAGTCTGGTATTTTATGTGATATGAACACGATTTTGTAATTTAAATTAAGATGCAAGGGTTCTAGGCATGCAATGGATTCAAAGACACATAATATGTAGCAATGGAAGAAAGCCAAAATGTCGGAAAAATGGCGGCCAGAATGTTGAAATTGCTATAAATAAAGTGATGTATGCAATGGAGACATGAATTCGGACTCCAACTTAGCAATGGAATCAACTTTGCAAATGTGACACTGCAAGAAAACAAAAATGGCAGCGATCGGAAGCGTTTTCGAGAAGTTCGTCAAAGGAACTGTTGGGTTCATGACAAGCGGAAGTGTCTCGGAAATGGATGGATCTTTCGGAGGAGGAGGCGGAGGAGAAGCGGAACGGGGTAGAAGGCGAATGGAATCCATCCTCCGCAAACCCATCCTCCACCAACCCATCCACATCATCATCAGCATCATCTCCATCACAGCATGACATCAAACGGCGCTGGAGGTGGGGTTCATTCCAGATCTCGGGGTCAGTCCATCGAACAAAATGTTCATGGGGTCGGTGCTGGAACGATCCGCGGCATCAACGGTCACCAGGGGCAGTCTGCATCGTCCCTCTACAGAAGCCGGGCCTACGGGCACCTGCCGGAAACACACGAACAGGACAAGGGTTTGCTATCCATGACGAATCACCACGAACACCTGGAGATGGAAGTTGTTGGAATATTTTCTGCACTCCAAACGCAGATCACGTTATAGTAGAAACCACAGCTTCCACAGCGATGATTCAGGGGTCCAGTCTGAATCGATAGTGGGAGGGTTGCGGTACCTCTTCAGCTCACTGCTAATCTTCGGCGCTAGGTGCTTCGTGTTGATCTCTTCCGTCTCCAGGTGGTGGTGTTAATGGTGGTGGTGGTGACCGCCCTTGCCAGACAGACGTTCGAGGCCCCTCTGGGAGATGATCGTTATCTTAGCGCTCCTTTTGCCAGACGCAGGCTGGCAACGCGAGCGGAAGAATAGCGAAACGAGAAGAGGTTCGTAGTGTGCGGAATGGGACTGGACGACGGTTAGAGGACACGAGACGACGACGATGGAACAGCGGATGGTAGGGGCAGCCCCCCTCTGGTGCATGGGTCGTAGGCGTGCGCTGATTGATGCGTCATGAATAACAAACTCTTGCCCTGTTTGAGTGTTCCCGGCAGGTGCCCGTAGGCCTGGTTTCTGTAGAGGGACGATGCTGACTGCCCCTGGTGACCGTTGATACCGCCGTTTGTTCCAGCGCCGACCCCATGTACATTTTGTCCGATGGACTGACCCCGAGATCTGGAATGAACCCCTCCAGCGTCGTCTGATGTCATGCTGTGATAGAGATGATGCTGATGATGATGTGGATGGATTGGTGGATGATGGGATTGCGGAGGATGGATTCCATTCGCCTTCTACCCCGTTCCGCTTCTCCTCCGCCTCCTCCTCCGAAAGATCCATCCATTTCCGAGACACTTCCGCTTGTCATGAACCCAACAGTTCCATTGACGAACTTCTCGGAAACGCTTCCGATCGCTCCCATTTTAGTTTTCTTGCAGTGTCACATTTGCAAAGTTGATTCCATTGTTAAGTTGGAGTCCGAATTCATGTCTCCATTGCATACATCACTTTACTTATAGCAATTTCAACATTCTGGCCGCCATTTTCCCGACATTTTGGCTTTCTTCCATTGCTACATATGCGTCTTTGAATCCATTGCATGCCTAGAACCCTTGCATCTTAATTTAAATTACAAAATCGTGTTCATATCACATACAAAACCCGACTTACAGTTTTTAAGCAACAGGCCACCATTTTGGCCGCCATCTTGTTTTGCCATGCAACCGCTAAAAATCAAGCTTGCTAACCACGATTTTCGTTCTCAGAAGGGTCAAATTAGTCTAGAAAAGTATGTTAGCAAATTGTTACATGATTTTCTTCTAACAGTATCATTTCCAGATTCCATGCCTTGTCCAATTGGCGGCCATCTTTTTCCCCGCCAAAATTAGACCACTTGCCGTGTTCCGATTTCTTGCAACTTTAAGTACGTTCATCACCAGACCTAAGACACCAGAAAATCGTAATAAAACGCTTTCTTGCAATTTTTTGGGTCATGTCGCAGATTGACCCGACTACACCGTTAAGCGACAAAATTAATGGCTGCCAAGTTGCCAACTCTTCTGAAATGGATCTATTCAAACTGATTAACTATCCTGCGCATGGAAAGACTATGCAGAATAATCTAAACAAACATCTGAACGTAAGTCGTAAGACTAGTGACCAACGAGAGGCGAGTGAAGCGCTACTGTTACATCGCTCCGCCGACGTTCCAAGCGTTCGACATAGTAAACGTCAAAATAATGAAAGTACAAAAGATCCGTCCCGGACTTAGATAGGCAATTAATTGATTGATTTATGAATTGACAGTACGATACCTGTT
>CATKHU010000208.1:0-30000 GCA_949752735.1 Lumbricus terrestris
ATGAAGACCCTATAGGATAGTTAAACACCTGAGTCGATCATGCAGAGGTATATACACATATGTATTATGTATACATATATATATATATCCATATATATATATAAATTATATATATATACACATAACGTAGGACGACACACGTGCGCGAACGTCAGAGACGCACTTCCTGTAGCGATGTGCTTCTCTCAGATTCTCGTTCTATTCTGCACTTCTCGTCTTAATTCTCATCTTTCAACCATGCCTTAATTCATACTCCTTCCCCTGATGCTCCTCATCATCATCCCAACTCCTTACTCCTGATCTCACTCCTGCTCAGGCTGCTCTTCAGCCTGCTCTTACTCCTGCTCTTACTCCTGGTCTTAATCCTGCTTATAATTTCGCTTTCACCCTGCTCTTACTTCTCTTCTTCCTCGTCCTGTCCCTCTTCCCCCTCCTCCTCCTCCCCTCCTCCTCCTCCTCCTCCTCCATTACTTCCCCCTTCTCCTCCTCCTCTTCCTCCATTACTTCCTCCTCCTCCTCCTCCTTCTCCTCCTCCTACTCCTCCTCCACCTCCTCCTCCTCCATTACCCCTCCTCCTCTTCCTCTCCTCCTCCTCCTCCTCCTTCTCTTCCTCCTCATCCTTCTCCTCCTCCGCTTCCTCCTCCTCCACTCCCTCCTCCTCCTCCTCCTCCTTCTCTTCCTCCTTCTCCTCCTCCTCCTCCTCCTCCTCTCTACTCCTCCTCCACCTCCTCCTCCATTACCCCTCCTCCTCTTCCTCCCCTCCTCCTCCTCCTCCTCCTCCTCTTCCTCCTCATCCTTCTCCTCCTCCGCTTCCTCCTCCTCCACTCCCTCCTCCTCTTCCTCCTCCTCCACTCGTTCTCCTCCTCCTCTTCCTCCTCCTCCTCCTCCACTCCCTCCTCCTCCTCCTTCACTCCTCCTCCTCCTCCTCCTCCTCCTCCACTCCTCCCTCCTCCTCCTTCTCCTCCTCCTCCTTCTCCTCCTCCTCGCTCTCCCATGGAACGCAGAGCGCGTCATCGTAACAATGCTGCGTGCGCGCCACACACTCGCATCCCATTTGACTGCCAGCGTCAGCATCACCGCGCAACCAACAAGAGACTCGCAGCCAGCATCTCAAACGACGGCTGCTGCTGCAGCTCTCAATGTTAACTTCCCGCGCATTGAACACAACAGTGTTGCTACGAAAAGGAAACAGTCCTGCAGTCTCTCCGCGCACGCCAGGAATTCTATCGCAGAACGGTGCTGTCATCAAAGAACGGTGCTGTCATCAAAGACCGGTGCTGTCATCAAAGACTGGTGCCATCAAAGGCTGGTGCCATCAAAGGCTGGTGCTGTCATCAAAGACTCTTTGATCATTCCGCCGTCGCAGAACGAAGATGATGCACGTCTCGTGCTGGTTTCTCTGTTGCGTTGGCATTGCCGGTGCCTACCTGTCGGGTCCCTCATCAAAACCAGGTAAGTCTTTTGGTGACAGGTACAAAAATTGGTAAATTAGTGGCCGCATGGTTTCGCTGATGCTGCATGCTGTGCGTGACTCGAGACACAGCGGGGTGGGTTAGTATCGGATGAGCGATCGCAGTTTTTAGACGCCGTCTGGCGTCAAATAAGCCGTAATCCTTTTGGTCGTTCAAAAATATTATGTCGTTTGAAAATATATGTCGGTGTGACTAAGGACAGAGCAGCTTTTAATCTGACAGAGAGACTGACAGACGGACAGAAAAACAGACAGACAGACGGACAGAAAGACAGAAAGATGGACAGACTTTGGTCATGCCAGTAATAATAAAAAAATTATGTATATAATAACGTTACATATAACATTACAAAATATTAACACAAAAAAATACAATTATATGTGACTTCCGACACAGACAGAGACGGACAGAGAAACAGGGACAGACAGACATACAAACACACGGACAGACGGACAAAAAGATAGAGAGACAGACACACGGAGAGACAGACAGACAAACAGAGAAAGACAGACAGACAACCGACAAACAGATAGACAAACCATGAGATGAGAAAGAGATAGAGACACGGAGACAGAGACAGAGACAGAGACAGAGATGAGCTTCTATAAGGCCGCGTAACAGTGTAACCATGTCACACCGTTTATTCGTACGGCATTACATTACACTACAGCAGTAGGCATGTATACATACAACATCATACATAACATTACATGTAACATCACATCAATCAATCAACCAAACAAACAAACAATAAATCAATGAATGACTTTATTGTAAGCAACCGATGACAAAAGAACAAGTCATAACAATTGACTACATAGAGTTTATGTGAAAACAAAGGTATACGGCCCAGCAGAATGGATTGAAGATCCCGCCACTTATATGGGCACCCGCGGAGTGTCCCGGACACCCCAAATCAGATTGAAGCAAACATTATTGTAATTGTAATTGTACATTTATATAGCGCCACTTCAAGAGAACTCCTCAGAGGCGCTCCCGACCTGGCACCAAACCACAATAAAAGAGAATGGTTTTCAAACGCTTGCGTAAAAGGGGCAAATAAAGACAAAGTAGTTCATTACGGAGACTAATAGGTAACTTATTCCAGAAAGACGGACAGACCAAAGCAAAGCTTCTATGCAGCACTGTGGAAGATCGAGCCATAGGGACAAGGTCACCATGCGACATAACATTTACAACAACATACTTAGCTGAATAGCGATCATAACAAATTAAATACATGCTCGACACATCAGCGCTCGTGGATAAGCTAGTGCCTGCGCTTGGCCTTTCAAGCGGCGCTTTAGAAAGTTGGAGATTACGATTAAAATTGGTAGCTTAACGATATATGCTCGCATTGCTGGCAATCCGCAACAGGCTGGGTTCAATTCCAGTGGCGGCGCCAGGATCTCCGGGTTTTTTTGGGGGGAGGGGAGGGGTGAATCCTCGCCGAGGAACTTTTCCATTTTCATTCGCCAAAATTTCTGACGACCTTTTTAAAAAGTAATTTGGTCGAAATCTCATGCATATATTTCAGTTTTTCAGGGGCTAATCATGGAAATATTTCCTTTTAACATGTAAAAAACCGGATGGCCATTTTAGAGGGTTTTTTTAGCCTCGTATATAGTTCCCCTGGCGCCGCTACTGTTCAATTCCCGTCAGAGATGCATTAAAAAGAAAATTATAACTCTCTCTCTATATATATATATATGTCCGATATATGAAAAACCTCTAAAAGTTGAAGGAACAGTAATAATAATAATATTGACTAGCACGATCGACCGAGGTCGAGAATACGAAGTCACTAAATATTAGAAATCGCTGCGGCGGCTCTGTATCGGTTTCTGTGTGTTTTCTGCAGTGTATGCGTACGTCTGTCTATCTGTCTGTCTGTCTGCCTCCCTGTCTCTCTCTGACTCTGTCTCTCTCTGTGTCTCCATCTGTCTCCCTCTGTCTCTCTCTGTCGCTCTGTCTCTATCCGTCTATCTGTCTGCCTGTCTCTCTCTGTCTCTTTCTGTATATCTCTCTGTCTCTATCGGTCTATCTGTCTGTCTACTCGTCTGTAGCCTATGTGTGTCTGTAACTTTGTATACATATATATGCGATTCTCTCTCTCTGTAATACATGTATAATTGTATATGAATCGGTTATGACGAAATTTCATCCATCCTCGCCGATTTTATTACTCAGTCTGTCGGTCTGTTTGTGTGCTTGTCTGTCTTTCTGCATGTCTGTTTGTCTGTCTTTCTGTATGTCTGTCTGTCTGTAGGCTATGTCTGTCTTCCTGTCTGCCTGTTTGTCTGTGTGTCTGTCTGTTTGTCTGTCTATCCATCAATTCCATTGTCCTCCTCCCATCCTCCCGCTCCGTCTACTATTAGATCTCAGATCCATCCTCCTGTCGCCCGGACAATGGACATAATCTCCAGTCTGCATCAAATTCGTTTTGACCGAAAATGAAATACACTCCCTCCCTCTGCCCCGCTCTACCCCATCCTATCTTCTTCCATCCATCCATCCCTCAATGTACTTCCTCGTATCCTTCATCTACCCCATCCTCCATACATCCATCCATCCATCCTCCATACATCCATTCCTTCCTCCATTCCTAAAAGGCCCCTCATTTCCCCCATCTACCCCATCCCCCATCCGTCCCTCTACCCAATCCAACCATCATCCATCCCTCAAAAGACTCCCTCGTATCCTCCATTCATCCCATCCTCCATCCATCTCTCCACCAGTCCAATCTTCTTCCATCCCAAAACTAAAAGACTCCCTCATTTCCTCCGTTCCCTCCCCTCCCCCTCCAACACACCCTACCTCCACCCAGCCCTCCACCAATCCTGTATCTTCTTCTATCCCTCAAAAGACACCCTCATTTCCGCCCTCGAAATAGAACGTCGACCCGCTGGTCTTTCCTTCCTCCTGTTGGAAGTCCCCCTTCCTCTGCCCTCTTTAGTCCACAGATTCCTGCCATTCTCAACTTCTCCTCAGCGCAATACACAAACACCTCCTCCACAACCTATATCTCTCTCGTTTACGCCCCTTCCCTCTCATATCTCCCTTCTCTTTAATAATCTCGACCTTCGCCAATTTCTTGCTTAAATAAAAACGATTTGCTCCCTTTCTCCAATTTTATTCCTTCCTTATAAAATTATTTTATTCCTTTTCTCCAGCTTTACTCCTTCCTTATAAAAATTATTTTCTCCTTTTCTCCAGTTTTATTTCTTCCCTATATATTTTCACACTGCTTCCCAGTTCTCCTTTCATTTCTCCTTCACTCATTTTCTCCCTTCCCTCTCGTTATCTCCCTTACCTTTCATTTTCTTCCTTCCATCTCATTTTCTCCCTTCTCAATCTTATCTTACACAGGCGTCCGCAAATATGAGGTGGGGCAATTCAATCCGCAATGGTCACGATAAAAATATTCAGCACTAACTTGAATACTGCAAGACAAGAAATTGAGAACATGAAAAAAAATTCACAGAGTTTTCTAAATGTACAATTCTCAGTTGCTTCACTCTGTGTAATTGTAATCTCGAGATTTCTATAATACAACGCCCACAACAGCGAAGTCGTGGGAACCAGTTTATTCACGGGCGCTTATTCAAAACAAAATCGATAGGCAGCGGGTCAAGATCCGGAGAGTCAGGCAGGCAGGCGGATGGACGGACGGTGACACGAAACGGAGTATCCCCCCTGAAAGCTATCCTGGGGAGCTGAATTAATCTATCCCCGGATGGAATTAACCGGTCTATACTATCTGGAGGGATAAACCATTCTATCCCCTTTTTTGAAAAATGAGCATAATAAAAAAAATTACGCTGCAATCAAAATTTAAAGTGACCCTAATTGTTTGAAGTGTCCTAAACAATGCTCAGATAAAGGCAACTCGAATTTATTTAGTGACTCTGATTGTTCTTAAGTGTTTTAAATGTTTTAAGTGCTCTAAAACCAAAGCAAAACAAATTATCTAGTAGGAATAAACATACCTGTTAGTGTCATTGTTCAAAACAAAGCAGATGAAAATTAATTTGCCAAAAAAATACACGCGGAAGCGGTTTTTTCGACTTTTCTTAATTTGGGGGATACAATTAATACGGGTAATACTCTATTTCGTGACAACGGCTTAGGTGGGTGATGTTTAGAGTTGAAATGACGAGGGATGCGAGGAGATGATAGGGAAATCACGATTGTGCATCATTATAGTATCATAACTAATTTTTAGGAGTTTGTTTCCAACGCGTTAATGTAGTCGTCTATTTATACCGATTCCGCCCAAGGCCTCACGACTTTGCATTAACACAGAAAGACGAAAAAACTTCATACCAAGGCTCTTTATAATTGTCTTCTAAAAAAAACCGCTCGTGCTACGACTCGCAAGAACCTATCCATTCCATGTAATTGAGTGACGGACTGGTCAACCTATTTTTCTCATTAAACGAGTATATATATATATATATACACATATATATATACATATATATGTGTATATATAATGGCAAATTGATGCTCATTTTTGACAGCTACTTTTTGTGTTTTTTAAGAATTATATATATATATATTTTTAAGAATTATATATATTTTTAAGAATTATATATATAGTGTTATGTGCTACACGTCAATTCCGTTCTTTTATCGCCATACTAAGGTCACCATGACCTTTACGTCAATATTAGCCACATGTTCGACGAACTAAGATTAGCTGGTTGTTTAGCTTAAAAACACTGTTTTATAACAAAAAATCATTAGTATCGCCCGCCTCGTTTATCAAGTCATGGGACTGGCGCTTCGAAAGTGCAAGCAGTTGCGGAGTTGACAAACTATTATTGAATGAGCGCTATATGATACTCAAAGAAAAAACGAAAATGATGCTTGTATAGTTTCTGTAGAAACCGATAAAAAGGTGTGCAATATAAATCTGAGAATCGATTGCCTGTCACGCTGTCGTTAGTTAGCAACTCTACAAGCCATTCCTACGCAATCGAATTTCTTCGCCACCATTTCTCCTCATCCAGCTCCTTCTTCTCTTCAATACATTCTCATCTTCCTCCTCCTCCTCCTCCTCCTCCTCCTCCTCCTCCTCTTCTTCTTCTTCTCCGTCGTCATCCTCCACTTTGTCACCTTCTTCTTTTTTCTACCTCCTCTTCTTTAACACCACCTTCACATTTTCCTCCCCTCCTCTCTCTCATCCTCCTCTTCTTCCACACCTCCTCCTCTTCTTCTTCCTCCTCCTACTCTTTTTCCTCCTCCTCTTCTTCTTTCACGTCTCCTCCTCCTCCTCTTCCTACTCCTGTTTTCCCCACATATTCCTTCTCTTCCACGTTTCCACCTTTCCTTCAACCAATCGATCAATCACATAATTTTATATAGCGCCTCTTAAAAATCTCTACTCAGAGGCGCTCCCAACCCAGGCCTGGTCAAAAAGAAAAGTCTTGAGAAGACGATAGAAAAAGCCAGCAGAGTCACGGGGAAGCGAACGGAGAGCCGCAGCTAGGGAAGCCTTCCAGATATATCTGGAGTTCTGGACCCATGCACCATGGACGGAAGATGCTCTTATAGCTGCATGGTGAAAACGACAAAAAAGGGACAAGATAGTCACCAGGGGCAGCCGAGCGCCGCGAACGACGGTCCAGAGAAACGGAGACAGCTGGAGTGAAAAGCTCTTCTGCTTCCATGCCTCTCACTCCACCTCCTCTTCTTCCACACCTCATTCTCCTCTTTCTTCTCTTCCACCTCTCCTCCTCCTCCTCATGCTCCTACTCCTCTTTCTTCTCTTCCATCTCTCCTCCTCATGCTCCTCCTCCTCATGCTCCTCCTCTTTCTTCTCTTCCATCTCTCCTCCTCATGCTCCTCCTCCTCATGCTCCTCCTCTTTCTTCTCTTCCATCTCTCCTCCTCCTCCTCATGCTCCTACTCCGCTTTCTTCTCCTGTTTCTCGGAAGAGAATTAAATACTGGAAATGTAAATCGAATCGCCCATAATATATATTTGATATATAATCCATATAAATATATAGCCTTTATATACATGACCATATTAATATACATAGGCATACATGATATACATACATATACATACTATAATATGAACAAATGCATAACATGTATACGACCTGGCTGTGCAATAACGTTGTAATCAGTTTTATAGAACTCGTTCAGAATATGTAGATATCTATAATATATATATATATATATATATATATATATATATATATTGCACAATACATAATATATATATAAGAGTCAGTCATATATAGAAGGATATATATATACATATATAAGAGTCAGTCACATATAGCAGGATATATATATATATATATATTATATACATATATAAGAGTCAGTCATATATATATATAGCCGGAATAACGACAGTGCACCATCCAATAGAGAGGTATATAAATATATGAATATATACAGGAATTCCACTGATTGATATATACGACTCTTTTACGGCATACACAGCACACATTGATACACTTCATATATATATAGTTATATACATATTTTATTCACATAATATAAAGATATATAACTTGTGTTATATAAGTTATATAATGTATATTCATATCTATCCAGATATATATACAGTTGTACAGTACTTGCTTTGGTATATGCTGAGGAATTGTTAGAAGAGTAGTGGGGCCTGAGTGAGGGGGGGTGAGTGATGTGGCTGGGTGCATATTATGTAGAATGATATCCGCGGTCACGAGCGCCTTTGCTTCGTTTGCGACTTTCTGTCTGTTTGTCTGCATGTTTGTCTGTTTGTCTGCATGCATGTCTGTCTGTGTTTATGCCCGGACTTTGTCTGCTTGCGTTGCGTGTGTCTGTTTATGATTCTATCTAGATGTGTCCGTCTGCTTATGTCTGTGTGCGTCTGCTTGCATCCGTGTTCATCTGCTTGCATCTGTGTTCATCTGCTTGCATCAGTGTTCATCTGCTTGCATCTGTGTTCATCTGCTTGCGTCTGTGTTCATCTGCTTGCATCAGTGTTCATCTGCTTGCATCTGTGTTCATCTGCTTGCATCTGTGTTCATCTGCTTGCGTTCGTGTTCATCTGCTTGCATCTGTGTTCATCTGCTTGCATCTGTGTTCATCTGCTTGCATCAGTGTTCATCTGCTTGCATCTGTGTTCATCTGCTTGCGTCTGTGTTCATCTGCTTGCATCAGTGTTCATCTGCTTGCATCTGTGTTCATCTGCTTGCATCTGTGTTCATCTGCTTGCGTTCGTGTTCATCTGCTTGCATCTGTGTTCATCTGCTTGCGTTCGTGTTCATCTGCTTGCATCTGTGTTCATCTGCTTGCATCAGTGTTCATCTGCTTGCATCTGTGTTCGTCTGCCTGCATCTGTGTTCATCTGCTTGCATCTGTGTTCATCTGCTTGCATCCGTGTTCATCTGCTTGCATCTGTGTTCATCTGCTTGCATCTGTGTTCATCTGCTTGCATCAGTGTTCATCTCCTTGCATCAGTGTTCATCTGCTTGCATCTGTGTTCATCTGCTTGCATCTGTGTTCATCTGCTTGCATCTGTGTTCATCTGCTTGCATCTGTGTTCATCTGCTTGCGTTCGTGTTCATCTGCTTGCATCTGTGTTCATCTGCTTGCATCTGTGTTCATCTGCTTGCATCAGTGTTCATCTGCTTGCATCTGTGTTCGTCTGCCTGCATCTGTGTTCATCAACTTGCATCTGTGTTCATCTGCTTGCATCAGTGTTCATCTCCTTGCATCTGTGTTCATCTGCTTGCATCTGTGTTCATCTGCTTGCGTTCGTGTTCATCTGCTTGCATCTGTGTTCATCTGCTTGCATCTGTGTTCATCTGCTTGCATCAGTGTTCATCTGCTTGCATCTGTGTTCGTCTGCCTGCATCTGTGTTCATCAACTTGCATCTGTGTTCATCTGCTTGCATCTGTGTTCATCTGCTTGCATCAGTGTTCATCTGCTTGCATCTGTGTTCGTCTGCCTGCATCTGTGTTCATCAACTTGCATCTGTGTTCATCTGCTTGCATCAGTGTTCATCTCCTTGCATCAGTGTTCATCTGCTTGCATCCGTGTTCATCTGCTTGCATCTGTGTTCATCTGCTTGCATCTGTGTTCACCTGCTTGCATCTGTGTTCATCTGCTTGCATCTGTGTTCATCTGCTTGCGTTCGTGTTCATCTGCTTGCATCTGTGTTCATCTGCTTGCATCAGTGTTCATCTGCTTGCATCAGTGTTCATCTGCTTGCATCTGTGTTCGTCTGCTTGCATCTGTGTTCATCTGCTTGCATCTGTGTTCATCTGCTTGCATCAGTGTTCATCTCCTTGCATCAGTGTTCATCTGCTTGCATCCGTGTTCATCTGCTTGCATCTGTGTTCATCTGCTTGCATCTGTGTTCATCTGCTTGCGTCTGTGTTCATCTGCTTGCATCAGTGTTCATCTGCTTGCATCTGTGTTCATCTGCTTGCATCTGTGTTCATCTGCTTGCGTTCGTGTTCATCTGCTTGCATCTGTGTTCATCTGCTTGCATCTGTGTTCATCTGCTTGCATCAGTGTTCATCTGCTTGCATCTGTGTTCATCTGCTTGCGTCTGTGTTCATCTGCTTGCATCAGTGTTCATCTGCTTGCATCTGTGTTCATCTGCTTGCATCTGTGTTCATCTGCTTGCGTTCGTGTTCATCTGCTTGCATCTGTGTTCATCTGCTTGCGTTCGTGTTCATCTGCTTGCATCTGTGTTCATCTGCTTGCATCAGTGTTCATCTGCTTGCATCTGTGTTCGTCTGCCTGCATCTGTGTTCATCTGCTTGCATCTGTGTTCATCTGCTTGCATCCGTGTTCATCTGCTTGCATCTGTGTTCATCTGCTTGCATCTGTGTTCATCTGCTTGCATCAGTGTTCATCTCCTTGCATCAGTGTTCATCTGCTTGCATCTGTGTTCATCTGCTTGCATCTGTGTTCATCTGCTTGCATCTGTGTTCATCTGCTTGCATCTGTGTTCATCTGCTTGCGTTCGTGTTCATCTGCTTGCATCTGTGTTCATCTGCTTGCATCTGTGTTCATCTGCTTGCATCAGTGTTCATCTGCTTGCATCTGTGTTCGTCTGCCTGCATCTGTGTTCATCAACTTGCATCTGTGTTCATCTGCTTGCATCAGTGTTCATCTCCTTGCATCTGTGTTCATCTGCTTGCATCTGTGTTCATCTGCTTGCATCCGTGTTCATCTGCTTGCATCCGTGTTCATCTGTTTGCATCTGTGTTCATCTGCTTGCATCTGTGTTCATCTGCTTGCATCTGTGTTCATCTGCTTGAATCCGTGTTCATCTGCTTGCATCCGTGTTCATCTGTTTGCATCTGTGTTCATCTGCTTGCATCTGTGTTCATCTGCTTGCATCTGTGTTCATCTGCTTGCATCTGTGTTCATCTGCTTGCATCCGTGTTCATCTGTTTGCATCTGTGTTCATCTGCTTGCATCTGTGTTCATCTGCTTGCATCTGTGTTCATCTGCTTGCATCCGTGTTCATCTGCTTGCATCTGTGTTCATCTGTTTGCATCCGTGTTCATCTGCTTGCATCCGTGTTCATCTGTTTGCATCTGTGTTCATCTGCTTGCATCTGTGTTCATCTGCTTGCATCTGTGTTCATCTGCTTGCATCCGTGTTCATCTGTTTGCATCTGTGTTCATCTGCTTGCATCTGTGTTCATCTGCTTGCATCTGTGTTCATCTGCTTGCATCCGTGTTCATCTGCTTGCATCTGTGTTCATCTGCTTGCATCAGTGTTCATCTGCTTGAATCTGTGTTCATGTGCTTGCATCTGTGTTCATCTGCTTGCATCTGTGTTCATCTGCTTGCATCAGTGTTCATCTGCTTGCATCTGTGTTCATCTGCTTGTATCTGCGTGCATCTGCTTGCACCTGTGTTCATCTCCTTGCATCCGCCTCCGTCTTTCTCCCAGTCTGTTCATTAGTCGCTCGGATTATTCGGCTGCGCGAGAAAGATTAAACGTCAGATCTGACCGCCTCCTCTCTCCCTTTTCCATCTCTTTCCCTTTCCTTCAAACTCTTCCCTCCCAGCCGCGTCGCCTACTTCCGTCCCTCCCTCCCTGCCCTCATTCCTTCCTCTCCCACGCCCCCTCCCTTGCCCTTCCCGTAACCGACTCCGGAAGGGTGGACCGCGTAGAGTGGACCGCGACTCTTGAGCCTCGGACGACGGGTGGTCGGATGTTTTATGTGAACGCGACTTTGCACGGGGATATCGAATATACGACAATGTGGAGGAGTACGGTTGCCGACCCACCCCCTGGGTCCACTCCCTCGCTCCCTACATTCCTCCATGTGACCCTCCCCTCCGTCCCTGTTATCCCCATCCTTTCACACTTTCTCCCTCATTTCCGTATCCATCTTCTTTCCCTTCGTTCATTCCACCCACTTTTCGTCCATCCATCCATCGCCGCCATTTAGTTCCTTCCTTCCTTCCTCGCTCTTCTTTTCCACCGCCATCTTTTTGTTATAATTATGTCTCTATTCCTTTCTCCCATTCGTTTCCTGGCTTCCTTTTCATTGTTGTCGCTTGCCCTCCTTGCTATCCCTTCTAACACCATGAGTATATCCTTCCAACGGCCATCCATCCATCCTTCCATCCACCCACCCATCCATCCATCCATCCGCCTTTTCCACGTCCTATCGTCATTCCTTCAATAAAATAAAATCTTCTCCCATCCTCCAATCCTCCTCCTTTTCCTCCTCATTCTTCTCCGCCTCCTTGATTCCCTTTTCGCCATGCAGTTCTTTTCCAGTTTCTTTTTCTCGCTTCCTCAATCGCCCACATGATCTAGTTTCCCTTTAACCACTCGCTCGCTCTCCGTTTCGCTTTCTTTCTGTTCCTCCTCCTCCTCCTCCTCCTCTTCCTCCTCCTCCCCTTCCCCCTCCTCCTCCTCGTCCCCCTTCCTCTCCTCCTCCCTCTTCTTCTCCCTCTCCTCCTCCTTCTTCCCTCTTATTCTTTCTCTTCCTCCTCTTCCTCTTCTCTTCTTCTTTCTCTTCCTCCTCCTCCTCCTCTTTCCCTCCTCTTTCTGATGCTCCTATAATATTTCTCTTCTTCCTCCTCTTCCTCCTCCTCCTCTTCCTCCTCCTCCTATTCCTCCTCCTCCTACTCCTCTTCCTCCTCCCTCTCCTCCTCCCTCTCCTCCTCCTTCTTCCCCTCTTCTTCTTTCTCTTCCTCCTCTTCCCCCTCTTCTTCTTTCTCTTCCTCCTCCTCCTCTTCTTCCCTCCTCCTTTCCTCCTATTCCTGATGCTCCTATTCCTCTTCTTCCCGCATTTCCGTTCGACATTTTTCTCCCCCCGTCTCCGCTCCTGTATCCCTCTTTTCCCCGCCCCACATTCTTCCATCTTCCCACATTATCGTCGACGCCAATTTGTTTTCCCCCACTTGCTTCCCTTTTCCCCACCCTTCCTTCTTCCCTGCTTTCCATTTCCAGCCATGCTTCCAGCTTTCCACCACCCACTCGCTCCCACCTCTGCGCTCTTTCCCGCGGTTCATTGTTCGCCGATGACCGATATACTATTTTGCAGACTGGCGGCTTATTGCTTCAAAGACCCTTTGTGTATCCCTTTGAATGCCCCTTTGAATGCCGCTTTGAATGCCCCTTTGAATGTCTCCTTCGATGTCCGTTTGGATATGTCCTTGCAGAACGGCGGCTTATTGGTCCAAAGACCCTTTGTGTATCCCTTTGAATGCCCCTTTGAATGTCTCCTTCGATGTAAGTTTGAATATGTCCTTGCAGAACGGCGGCTTATTGCTTCAAAGACCCTTTGTGTATCCCTTTGAATGGCCCTTTGAATGTCTCTTTCGATGTCAGTTTGGATATGTCCTTGCAGAGCGGCGGCTTATTGCTTCAAAGACCCTTTGTGTATCCCTTTGAATGGGCCTTTGAATGTCTCCTTCGATGTCAGTTTGGATATGTCCTTGCAGAGCGGTGGCTTATTGCTTCAAAGACCCTTTGTGTATCCCTTTGAATGCCCCTTTGAATGTCCTTGCAGAGCGGCGGCTTGTTGTTTCAAAGACCCTTTGTGTATCCCTTTGAATGCCCCTTTGAATGTCACCTTCGATGTCAGTTTGGATATGTCCTTGCAGAGCGGGGCTTATTGCTTCAAAGACCCTTTGTGTATCCCTTTGATTGCCCCTTTGAATGTCTACTTCGATGTCTCTTTGGATATGTACTGCGTTGTCCTTTGAATGTCTTCTCGTCCTTTGAATGTCTTCTCAATGACCTTTTGGATATGCCCTGCAGACTGGCGGCTTACTTCTTGCTTCAAAGACCCTTTGTGTGCTCATTTGAATGTTTTCTTCGATGCCCCTTTGTATGTATCCTGAGGCGTCCTTCGAATTCCTTCGAATTCCTTCGAAGTCCCCCAAATGTCTATATGGATATGTTCTATGAGACCCTTTTGTAAGTTTTGTATCTTACCTGAACAGCTTCCTTGACTGTCCATTTCTATACATGCCTCTTTGAATGTTCCTTCGAACGTATAATTATATCAGTGACTGTTCCTTTGTATGTTCCTCCTTGGTCTCGGATACATTCAGAGTTCCGATAGTGTTCCAAGAGTAGTCCTGAATCCTCTGTGAATGTCCCAGCGCCCAGATTCAAGAGGACACCTCAGGACATATCCAAGGTGACATCGAAGAAACCATTCAAAGGGCGTTCAAAGAAATGCACAAAAGGGTCTTTATCCAATAAGCCGCCAGTCCAAAGGAACATCGAGGAGGAGACATCCAAAGTATATCGCAAGACTCAACCAAAGGGACTTTGAAGAAAACATTCAAAGGGCATTCAAAGGGCATTCAAATGGCTTTCAAAGGGCATTCAAAGGGATGCGCGACGGGTCTTTGATCCAGTCGCAAAAATGGACATCGGAGAAAAATGAATAGATAGCAGTTTGAATATCGGCCGAAATGCATCTCCGCCTGCTTCCATTATCCACTGGAAATCTTTTCTACCTGGTTCATATAATTATATACCCAGAATATTCCGCTCAGTGTCCACCTGAATGTTCTACTGGACATTCGAATGACTCTTTCAATGCCCATCTTCCATCCCACTGCCCATCTT
Source organism: Lumbricus terrestris (assembly GCA_949752735.1). NCBI lineage: Eukaryota > Metazoa > Annelida > Clitellata > Crassiclitellata > Lumbricidae > Lumbricus > Lumbricus terrestris. Next base: position 14,552 of record CATKHU010000208.1, read on the forward strand.
CCATTTTTATGCCCATCTTCCATTCCACTGCCCATCTTCCATCCCACTGCCCATCCCATCCCACAGCCCATCTTCCATTTTTATGCCCATCTTCCATCTCACTGCCCATCTTCCATTCCACTGCCCATCTTCCATCCCACTGCCCATCTTCCACCTCACTGCCCATCTTCCATCCCACAGCCCATCTTCCATTTTTATGCCCATCTTCCATCCCACAGCCCATCTTCCACCTCACTGCCCATCTTCCATCTCACTGCCCATCTTCCATCTCACTGCCCATCTTCCATCCCACTGCCCATCTTCCATATCAACGCCCATCTTCCAACTCATCTTTCTTTCACTGCTTCTCCCTCTCTGTCCTTCTCCCTTTCCCTCGCATACTCTCGCTTTCTTTCTGTCTATGTCTCTGTCGCCGGTCGCGGTCTGTCTGCTTTTGTTTGACGCGCCTCCTGACACCGTCGTGACGCATGGTCGGCCATGTCGTGACATAGTGACCCCTACCGGGTTTCCTAGAGCAAGGCGACATCTTGGGACATTTTCTGCGTGACATCTATTTCTCGCCATGTGACATCCTTGGCTGCAATTGCCCAAGCTCTGCTTCGCGATGTGATATGTGACGTTGTGTGGTATGATGTGCAGTTTTTGAACTCGGTTCTTATACGGGGCGGCCCTATTATATAGGCAGTCTTGAACCGATATCTATAATGGGCTTCAAGTAAGAATAAAAAAATGTTGTTATAGCAATAGTGACTGCCTGGGCGAATCACTAACCGACTGACTGATTGACAGACTGACTGATTGCCTGACTAACTAACTAACTGACTTTCTGACTGACTACTTGCCTGACTGAGTGACTGACTGCCTGGCAGCATGCCTGCCTGCATGCCTGGCAGCATGCCTGCCTGACTGAGAGAGTCATGATTGCCTGACTGTCTGTCTGGCAAACTGAGCTACTATAACTGACTGACTGATTGACTGACTAAATGACTGACTGACTGACTTACTGAGCGACTCACTAATTGACCGATTGACTGCTTGACTGACTGACTGTGACCGACTGACTGACTGACTGACTGACTATAGCTGGGAAGTTTAACTATAAGGTCAGAACTAGTATATTTTTTATTGATTTCACTTGGGATGGGTAGTTGACGTAAAGAAGGACTTGGCAAGTGATGGAGGGTGGTATATTATAGAGATTAATAGGGCTATGGATGTGAACTTCAGAGGATGAGAAGTGCTTCTGGAGAGGTTGTCTCGACCGTGTAGTAAGTGCTTATGCAGCTAGGCAGGCCGACGATGGCATACAAAACACACAGACACACACACACAGACACACACAGACACATACACATACACACACACACACTCACATGCACACATATACAGACAAACACATGCATAAACACACACACACACATGCACGCAAACGTACACACTCACTCTCTCACACACACACACACACACACACACACACACACACTCTCTCTCTCTCTCTCTCTCACTCACACACACACACACTCTCTCTCTCTCTCTCACACACACACACACACACACAAAGACACACACTCTCCCACATACACACACACACACATGCACGGTGGATGATGCACCTATAGTCAATAACATCCTGGTCTTAGAGATATCTACATGACACACTTCACAACGGGCAAACACGGCTACACTTAGAGATGCACGATATCTGGCGCTCTATTTAAATGTCTGCATGTGCACTTGTCGTCTTTGCATCCGTCTGTCTGACTGTCTGGATGGCTCTGTGCTTTACATAAATAGAATTTATTATAACGACCACAGTTTACATAATATTGCACCGTCATTCTGTAGCAAGGCTTTTTTAACGTGTAGTTGTGCACAAAATGTGCAGTTCTAAATGGATTTGTGCAGTTGTAGCACTTCTGTGCAGTTAAAACTATAGAGTGGAAAAGGTCATTGTCCTCCGATTGGAAGTAATTTTACCATGGCGGATGGGAAAGGAAAGAAGGGGTTGTACAGTTCTAAAAATTCCTTTAAAACAGCCCTGTAGCAAGCTACTTAATTCCAAGTTATTTTGCAATGTCAGTTCGTATTATAAGGTCTTTAAAAATATATTATATATATACAATTGCACAACCCTTTCTTCTCCTTCCCATCCTCAACGTTAGATTACTCCCATTCACATGAGATTTGCCTCTCCTTAAAACTATTTTTTTAAACTGCACAGAATAGCTTCTATTACTGGGCAAACCCATTTAGAACTGCACACTTTGTGTTGAACATCACGCTAAAATAATTATGTTACCGTAAATACCAAGAATCACATTGAGAATAATAATTATGATAATATTAATTATAATAATAGAGTGAAAGAGTGAGTGAGTGAGTGAAAGTGAGTGAGTGAGTGAGTGAGTGAAAGAGTGAGTGAAAGAGTGAATGAAAGAGTGAGTGAAAGAGTGAGTGAGCGAGTGAAAGAGTGAGTGAGTGAGTGAAAGTGAGTGAGTGAGTGAGTGAGTGAAAGAGTGAGTGAAAGAGTGAATGAAAGAGTGAGTGAAAGAGTGAGTGAGCGAGTGAAAGAGTGAGTGAGTGAGTGAAAGTGAGTGAGTGAGTGAGTGAGTGAAAGAGTGAGTGAAAGAGTGAATGAAAGAGTGAGTGAAAGAGTGAGTGAGCGAGTGAAAGAGTGAGTGAGTGAGTGAAAGTGAGTGAGTGAGTGAGTGAGTGAAAGAGTGAGTGAAAGAGTGAATGAAAGAGTGAGTGAAAGAGTGAGTGAGCGAGTGAAAGAGTGAGTGAGTGAGTGAAAGAGTGAGTGAAAGAGTGAATGAAAGAGTGAGTGAAAGAGTGAGTGAGCGAGTGAAAGAGTGAGTGAGTGAGTGAGTGAAAGAGTGAGTGAGTGAGCGAGTGAGCGAGTGAAAGAGTGAGTGAAAGAGTGAGTGAGTGAGTCAGTCAGTCAGTCAGTCAGCCAGTCAGTTAACCAGTCAAGTTCAAATAAGGTATCGGCCCACTGTTATTCTTAAATGGCTCATATTTCTTTATATAGCATGCAGTGGGGAGACTGTAGCGAATTTGAATAATTTGCCGCAGGAACTCGACAATTTCCGATGCAGCGGTCGACCGTGTTCGAGTGATAAATTGAGCAATAACACCAGCACATCTGTTGAGCGACAATGCGGGTATATGTATTATAGCAGCGGGTCGGCTGTTGAGAGATTGTTTGGAGTGCACTGCGAATGTCGCCGGCGAAAAGTATGACGGCCGCAGAAATCTAATTGACTGTTACAGTAGGTTTAATCTGCAGTATTGATATCGCCTCACCTTCTCGCATTAACCACATTCTTGTCGAGAAAGCGGTAAAGTTCGTCAGCAGAAATGCGATTAACCGTTTGCGGTAATAATGTTTTAACACCGACCAATCACCTTATAGATAGTTTGACACAGTTTACGACGCCCAGAATGTCGGGTTTATTGGTGGATTTAGTGGAACGCCTGCTGGTGTTTCAAGTGCGGTGATAATACCAAAGCTCTGGAAGCTGTCGTGCATGCCCTTAGAACCTGTCAAACTCATTGTCTGCCAAATAGGAAGTTATTATTATTATTATAATCAACAATAGATAACATTCTGACGGAACCTGTATAAAAATAATAATAATAACAGCAACAGCCAACAGCAACAGCAAGAGCAAGAGCAAAAGCAAAAGCAACAACAACAACAACAACAACAACAACAACAGCAACAACAACAATAATAATAAATATAATAAAAAAGGAATAAAAAGTTTATCCTTGTCGTCGAAATCGTCGTCATCGTCACTGTCACTGTCACCGCAATCGTCATCGATATCGTCACCGTCGTCATTGTCATCGTCATCGCCAGCATCGTTAGCACCGTGACCGTGACCGTGACCCATCACCGTCACCGCCACCGTCACCGTCACCACCACCACCACCATCACCACCACCACCACCACCACCACCACCACCACCACCATCATCATCATCATTATTATTTTTCTAATCATTCTAAATTATTCTAATTATAACAATTATTTTTCTAATTATAATAATAATTATCAGAATTATTATAACAATAATACTTGGAGTGGCAGACCTGGAGAGAATGGAGCTGGGCTGGGACGAGGCAGAGGAGGTGGCTGGTGACCGTGTGGAGTGGCGAAGACTTGTCGACCAATGCTCCGAACGGAACAGGAGGAACTAAGTCTAAGTAAGTAAGATTATAACAATAATTATTGTAATAATTATAATTATTATTATTAATTACTATTATTATTATTGCTAGCATTATTATTTTGTCTGTGAGCGAATAACAATCTCATAACGTTACAAGGAAAGCAAAGTGCATCTCGACAGACGTCAATCATTGTGTACCACATGAACCACATCGGATCTTTCATGGCTGGTTACATATTCGACAGCAACGAAAATGTTCGGAATAAATCTGGCGAATACGTTGTCATAGATACGCCGGCCATTTGCAATTGTTAATTGACGTAGTTGGACTTCATTGTATGTATATACGTGCACTTGTTATAGCGCCCCTTCCTACTCAGAAGCACTCCCGATTACAGCGCGGACACTGCATCGGAGTTGCACTTGCACGCGCCGAAGCGATGAGCCATAGCGAGTGAAGGACTTGTCCAAGGTCCCTACGAGGCGGTTTGAGGTGGATTCGAAACTGAAACCCTACGGCTACAAGGCAACGAACATTCTCACTACACCACCGCGCCCCACAAAATGTGTAAAAGTGCGTGTAGGGCCACCAAGCAGGGAGTTTTAGAGTTGGCACACTTCCTGAGTTAAACAGTATAAGAATTGTAAAAACATAACTAGTGTGGAGGGACGCATGGAATTGTGGTGGTTTGATAAGAGGGTTTTGCTATGGGGCACTAAGAAATAACCCCTCCACATCTATGAAAACTCTTACCTTGTAAGTGAGTACAACTCTCAGAGACCCGAGCTAGGTAATGTGTATTAAAAGTTTATGAATTACCGGTATGCCATTTTATATTTCAGAGAATCGGCTACAATCAATTTAAACTTCAAAGTAGCAAAATCATATTGCATAGAAATATTAAAAATAATATCGCATATAAATATTAAAAATAACATTGCATATAAATATTAAAAATAATATCGCATATAAATATTAAAAATAACATTGCATATAAATATTAAAAATAACATTGCATATAAATATTAAAAATAATATTGCATATAAATACTAAAAATAATATTGCATATAAACATTAAAAATGATATTGCATATGAATATTAGAAATAATAATTATTGTAGGTCGTGCTTGCACTTTTATTATTTAAATTTATTTATAAGGAAAATTCTCGTAAAGCTTAATAAAATCTCTCTCTGCCTCTGTATCTCTACCCGTCACTGTTCTGTGTGGTTCGAAATTTATCTCGTCAGCATGTGCGTTTGCGTGTGTCTGTGTGTGAGTCTGTGTGTATGTGCGCGCGCTTGAGAGTGTGTCTGTGTGTGTGTGTGTGCACATTTGTGTGTGAGTGTGTGCATGCGTTTGTGTGTGTCTATGTGTGTCTGTGTCTTTGCTTGTGTCTGTGTGTGCGTGTGTCTCCTCGAGTGTCATTTTAGGGTCAGGTGCGTTTCTGTGCATGCACGGATGTGACTTGAGCAGTCAGTCGGTCGTGTCTATATAAAAACACATATACATGTACAAAGTCTTACATATCAATACATATGATTATATACATAATATATACATATAATACATATAATATATATATATAAGTATAGATGTTGTTCCTTTCTTCTCTCCTTCCTTCCTTCCGTCCATCCTTCCTTCCCTGCTTTCTGCTTTCGTGAAGACAAATGGATTGCTAATGAGAATTAATGCATTCGTATTGTTCCATCCATCTGCGTCTTCCGACTCTCTCTCCCTCCCCCCTCTCTCTCTGCCTCTGTATCTCTCTGTCTCTGTATCTCTCTCTCTGCCTCTGTATCTCTCTGTCTCTGTATCTCTCTCTCTGCCTCTATATCTCTCTCTGCCTCTGTATCTCTCTTTCTGCCTCTGTATCTCTCTACCTCTGTATCTCTCTCTCTGCCTCTGTATCTCTCTCTGCCTCTGTATCTCTCTCTGCCTCTGTATCTCTCTCTGTCGCTGTATCTCTCTCTGCCTCTGTATCTCTCTCTGCCTCTGTATCTCTCTCCGCCTCTGTATCTCTCTCTGCCTCTGTATCTCTCTCTGCCTCTGTATCTCTCTCTGCCTCTGTATCTCTCGGTCTGCCTCTGTATCTCTCTCTGCCTCTGTATCTCTCTCTGCCTTTGTATCTCTTTTTCTGCCTCTGTATCTTTCTTTGCCTCTGTATCTCTCTCTGTCTGTGTCTCTTTCTATCTGTGTGTCTGCAGTTCTCTTTCTTTGTACACCAATGCCACATAGATTCTCCCTAGGTCTGTCTGTCCGTCTGAGGTCTTCTCTTGCACTACCTCCCTGTCTCTGTCTATCTTTCTGTCTGTCTGTTTGTACCTGTCTTTCCCTACTTATATTCTCTATCCGTTTATCTGCCTGTGCGTGTGTGTGCCTGTGTGTGTGCGTGTGTGTGTATCCATTTTATCTCCATATGGATCGTTTCTAAAAGAGGAAAAAATTCGGAGTGCTTTTCATTTCGGGGAGAGGGGGGAAACAAATGGACAGAATCGCAAAGAACACAGAATGAATTTGCATAAATTCGGAAAACCACTTATATCGGACGGAAGGTGGGGGTGGGGGGGGAAGGGGTTGAACCTGTAAACCACCCCCACACGGCCATGATTTCTGAACTGGTCTTCTTGTCCGGCCGATCGTGCAGCATATGGACGCTGTTTGAAGTAAGACAATGATTGACAACACTGATTGATAACAATGCTTTGTGTACTGATTGACCCAACGGCCAAGTCCTCTTATGTACCCAAAGAGCCACCAAGGGGTGGAGTAGGAAGTTGAAGACAGACAGACAGAGTCTGACAGACAGACAAACAGAAATACAGACAGATATACAGACCAATAACCAGACAGAGAAAAGAAGAAGACAGACAAGACAGACGGACAGGCACACAGACAGAGAGAGACACACAGAAAGACAGAGACAGACAGACAAACAGACAGAGACAGACATGAGACACACGGACAGGCAGAGGCAGGTAGAGAGACACACAGGCAAATAGAGAGAGAGACACACACACAGACAGAGACAGACAGAGGGATACACAGGCAGAGGCAGACATGAAGACACACAGACATACAGACAGAGACAGACAGAGGGATACACAGACAGAGGCAGAGAGAGAGAAAGACAGACAGAGACAGAGACAGAGAAAGAGAAAGAGAAAGAGAGACAGACAGACACAGAGACAGAGACAGAGACAGAAGAGAAGGAGAGGGCAAGTGTACATGTGTGCAAGTGTTGCAACTTTGCTTTAAGAAATGCGCTAAACAAGTATTCTGCTAATTAATTGCTCGGATTCAACCCAAGGCACTGCATGGCTGATAACATTAATTACGAGGTTTCAGATCAGTGATGGTAACCTAGTCCTCAAGTACATTTACAAGTACATTTACAAGTACAAGCCCATTTACAAGTACAGTTACAAGTACAAGCACATTTACAAGTACAGTTACAAGTACAAGCAGATTTACAAGTACAGTTACAAGTACAAGCACATTTACAAGTACAGTTACAACTATGCTCTTCTTCTTCTTTAGTGTTCTGCAGATCGTCCAAGATTCCAACGACATCTATTCTCTGCTTTTCCTTGATTTCTTTTTATATCCTCGTCTCCTTTTCTGTCCATCATCCAGTCCAACATCATCTTTCTTGGTCTTCCTGCAGGTGGTTTCTTTCCCTCCATTCTCCCCTCGAGAACAGTCCTCAAGAGCGAGTCTCACCTCAGCATGTGCCCCAACCAGTTCATCTGCCTCTCCCGTCAGCGATCTTTCTTCTTGCACCAGTTGCAGCAAATTCTTCATTGGTTTTGTTGTCCATCCAATACCAATGTTGGACATTCTTCGCCACAACCACATTTCAAAAGCGTCAAGTCTTTCCACTTCTGATTTTCCCATAGTCCACGTTTCTGCTCAATTACATAGCGCCACGCTCCTTACGAGGCATTCTTTTATCAGTGTATATACGAAGGTTTTTATCATTCTCTTTTTAGATCCATTCTCGATCTTCCTTTAAGTAGCTCCCTCTATTCCAAAAAGTATGCTGTTTCGGTATATATATGCACTTGGTCACTATAATTATGGAAAATATGTATAATTATTATACAAGCATGTTGTTCCTATTTACATAGTTCGATAATTTGTCTCGTGTACATACAACGTATGAAAAGCATAACAGCCTTTGCTCTCATTGGACAACAAAACCAATGAAGAATTTGCTGCAACTGGTGCAAGAAGAAAGATCGCTGAAAACGTACAATAATATTATGTTAACACTTGATGAACAATGATATTGCTATGACAACGTTATAATATTTTTATGGTTAACTTGGACGTCATAAATTCATTGTTACTACACTGTATAAGCTGTAAATTGTCGTCAACGGCCTTTGATGTCATACGACGACGTTAAACTTTGGTTAAATAAAATAAATAAATAATGGAACAATTTTCATGATATTTTTTATGAACGATGGACTTGCTCAAGCTTATAAACAGTAACAAAATTGTATTTAAATAATAATTACGTTACAGCGTGCAATGCAATGCATCGATGCGCTGGGTAAAATGAAAAAAGTGAAAGGGGGATTTTATGGAAAGGGGGAACAATAAAAGAGAACAGATGGCCGAGTGAATGGGGGAGGGGGGAACGAACAAAGGGGGAAGATTAGGAAGGATGCGATGGGTACCTAAGAAAGGAATGGAGGGAGGGAGGGGATGCCGGAGGCATATGAATGAAGGGAGGGAGGGAGGGGTGGAGAGAGGTAGAGAGGAAGAAAGGGTCAAGCCACATAATCAATTAATTTGATGCTAATCTGACGTGACGGACTTTGTACTCAAGTGTGTGTGTGTGTGTGTGTGTGTGTGTGTATTTGCGTATTTGTGCCTGCATATTCATCTGTCTGCGTCTCCCTGTATGTCTGCTTCTGTCTCTGTCTCTCTCTGCGTATCTCTCTCTGCGTATCTCTCTCTGAGTATCTCTCTGTCCGTGTATCTCTCTGTCTGCCTGCGTATCTGTATATTTGTCAGTCTGCCTTCGTATCTGTCTGTCTATCTGCTTGTCTGTATGTTTGCCTATGTATCTTTCTATTCGTCTGTTTATGTATCTGTGTGTCTGTCTTTTCGTCTGTCTACATTTCCATCTGTCTGTCTATCTGCCTGTCTGTCTGTCTATCAGTATGTCTGCCTGTCTGTCTGTCTGTCTGTCTATCAGTCTGTCTGTCTGTCTATCTGCCTGTCTGTCTGTCTACCTGTCTGTCTGTCTGTCTACCTGTCTGTCTGTCTATCTGTCTGTCTGTCTACCTGTCTGTCTGTCGGCCTGCCTGCCTGTCTGTCTGTCTATCTGTCGACCTGTCTGTCTACCTGTCTGTCTGCCTACCTGTCTGTCTGTCTACCTGTCTGTCTGTCTACCTGTCTGTCTGCTGCCTGTCTGTCTGTCTACCTGTCTGTCTGTCTACCTGTCTGTCTGTCTACCTGTCTGTCTGTCTACCTGTCTGTCTGTCTACCTGTCTGTCTGTTTGTCTACCTGTCTGTCTATCTGTCTACCTGTCTGTCTGTCTGTCTGTCTGTCTACCTGACTGTCTGTCTGTCTATCTATCTGTCTGTCTGTCTACCTGTCTGTCTACCTGTCTGTCTACCTGTCTGTCTGTCTATCTGCCTGCCTGTCTGTCTGTCTACCTGTCTGTCTGCCTACCTGTCTGTCTGCCTGTCTGTCTGCCTGTCTGTCTGCCTGCCTACCTGTCTGTCTGTCTGTCTGTCTGTCACCCTGTTTGTCCGTCTTCTTATAGTAACCTGTGATCTGCTCTTCTCATTAGTTTTCTTTATCCAACCCCAGACACTACAGACCATCCGACACGTTTTTAAAATTATGCAACTAGACACTTAATGCCTTTCTGTCACCGTTTTTTGGCTATCGTCTTGGTCTGGCATATAGATGTACCGCTGACAAATCTGTAGTTTAAGAGAATCCCCACGCTCTGCTTTTGAAAAAGGACAGCGTGGGTCGAGGTGGTGGGCAGTGAGGCCATAGGGTATACCATGGACCAAAAGGGGAGAGTGTAGTGAACGGGAACATGGAGCGGTGAAAATGGAGAGCACGCACGAGACGAGAAGGGGACAGTGAGGTTAGAGGGTAGCACGGCCCCTAAAGTAGTGTGTCAAAAGGGGAATGTGGGGCGAGAGGGAACATTGAGGCCAGAGGGTATACCGCGGTCCTATAGTGCAGTGTGTCAAAAGGGGAATGTGGGGCGAGAGGGAACATTGAGGCCAGAGGGTATACCGCGGTCCTATAGTGCAGTGTGTCAAAAGGGGAATGTGGGGCGAGAGGGAACATTGAGGCCAGAGGGTATACCGCGGTCCTATAGTGCAGTGTGTCAAAAGGGGAATGTGGGGCGAGAGGGAACATTGAGGCCAGAGGGTAGCGCGGTCCTATAGGACAGTGTGTAAAAAGGGAAATGTGGGGCGAGCGCGGGAGTGTGGGGTGAAACCGTGAAAGGGGAGCTTGGGGAAAGGCCGCTGCGGTGTTGCAAATAATGGAGATGGAGTAGAACGAGTGGATGTAGAGATGGCCAGAAGTCGTGCTCTGCTCCCTTCGATGCGACGAAGGAAAAGGCGGAGAAGAAGGCGGAGGAGGCAGAGGAGGAGGTAGAGAAGGCGGAGGAAGCAGAGGAGGAGGTAGAGAAGGCGGAGGAAGCAGAGGAGGAGGTAGAGAAGGCGGAGGAAGCAGAGGAGGAGGTAGAGAAGGCGGAGGAAGCAGAGGAGGAGGGAAAGAAGAGGAGGAGGCGGAGGAGGGGTAGAAGGGAGGAGGTAGAGGAGGAGGCAGAGGAGGAGGCAGAGGAGGAGACAGAGGAGGAGGCAGAGGAGGAGGTAGAGGAGGAGGCAGAGGAGGAGGTAGAGAAGGCGGAGGACGCAGAGGAGGAGGGAAAGAAGAGGAGGAGGGGAAGGAGGGGTAGAAGGGAGGAGGTAGAGGAGGAGGCAGAGGAGGAGGCAGAGGAGGAGACAGAGGAGGAGGCAGAGGAGGAGGCAGAGGAGGAGGCAGAGGAGGAGGCAGAGGAGGAGGTAGAGGAGGAGGTAGAGGAGGAGGCAGAGAAGGAGGTAGAGGAGGAGGCAGAGGAGGAGGCAGAGGAGGAGGTAGAGGAGGAGGTAGATGAGGAGGCAGAGGAGGAGGTAGAGGAGGAGGCAGAGGAGGAGGCAGAGGAGGAGGTAGAGGAGGAGGTAGAGAAGGCAGAGGAAGTAGAGGAGGAGGAGGAGGAGGAGGAGGAGGAGGAGGAGGAGGAGGTAGAGGAGGTTGGGAAGAAGACGAACGAGAAAGATTTGAATTGCAAACGAAATGCATTGCCAACTAAAAATGAGAAAGTATATAGACTCTATTATGTATATACATAAAAAGAGAGCGAACAGACAGAGAGACAGAGACAGAGAGACAGAGACAGAAACTGAGACGGACAGACAGACAGACAGACATACAGACGGACAAGGAGAGTGTATCATAGACGCACACAAACACAAGATTATAAATTATAATATATATACAAAAGGTACAGACATACAGACAGACAGACAGACAGACAGACATACAGACAGACAGACAGACAGGCAGACAGACAGTCAGACAAACAGACAGTCAGACAGACTGATGGACAGACAGACAGAGACATAGACAAAGACAGAGACAGACATACAGACAGACAGAGAGACAGATAGAGAGAAAGACAGACAGACATCGACAGACAGACACAGAAAGCCAGAGAGACATAGACAGAGATAAATACAGAGACAGAGAGAGTGCACGATATACGAAGAACAAAAGAACCTAAATCACAATGCACATAACTTGTAATAATTCTGCGTTTGTATGAACCTACGAACATAATTTATATTATATCTAATGATCTCCATCGAAGACGTGAAATTCTATCTACTTGTAACACTAGGTACGTATATATACGTGCATAAGAACATAAATACGTGCGCATGCACGCACGAATGTAATACGTATTGATAGCGGAGCTCTATCGAAATAGAACACTCTCAACTAGGAACTCTAGCGACTTGGACTTCTTTCGACTTGGAGTTCTGTTTACACGTATAAATGTACATACATACGTACATACGCACATATGTACGAACACACGCACGAACATAAGCACGAAGGAACGTATTGAGTATGGAACTCTATCAACATCGGCTCGGAACTCTATCGACTAGGAACTCTATTGACTAGGAATTCTATCGACTAGGAATTCTATCGACTAGGAACTTTATCGACTAGGAACTCTATCGACTAGGAACTCTATCGCCTAGGAACTATATCGACTAGGAATTCTATTGACTAGGAATTCTATCGACTAGGAACTTTATCGACTAGGAACTCTATCGACTAGGAACTCTATCAACTTGCAACTCTATCAACTTGTAACTCTATCAACTTGCAACTCGACCAACTTGTAACTCTATCAACTTGCAACTCTATCAACTTTGAACTCTATCAACTTGTAACTCTACCAACTTGCAACTCCATTCAACTTGCAACTCTCCATTGCAACTCATACCAAAGTATGTTCTTACATACGCACGAACATACATTGTTACTCCACAACCGTTCAAGTTTATCAAGAGCTTGTTGCTGATCGAGGCCCTGATTTCCACGTTGATTGCGTCACAGAAATCACGAGCTATAACTTCAACGTACGCCGCCATTAAAATTTCACGTACATTGCCATTAAACAGAACTCCACAACCGGTTAAGTTTCTCGACCGCTTACCATCATAGAGAAGCTGCTATTGCTCTAGTTGATCGAGGCCCTGATTTCCACGTTGATTGTGCCACAGAATTCACGAGCTGCAATTTCAGCGTACGTTGCCATTAAAATTTCACGTACGTTGCCATTAAACAGAACTCCACACCCGGTTAAGTTTCTCGACCGCATACCATCATAGAGAAGCTGCCGTTGCTGTGGTTGATCGAGGCCCTGATTTCCACGTTGATTAGGTCGTAGTTGCCGTTCGTTCACTTGTGACTCAAGCAGTTCCCCGTCCTAACAAATGGCCTTCTGGGATTTTTGGGACACACGGTCGACTCGGGCGTTGACACCGGGGCTTAGCCGCGCGCGCGATCCGGGCTTAGGCGCGGCGCAACGACGCGGCTATGCATCGCCGCTTGCGTGAGGCGACTGAAGAACTCGAAGTTGACATCGTTAGGTTTAATTAATGAAGCGCCGTTTGTCGACTGAATCGTGTGGTTCACGGCCGTAGATATATATATATACACACATATATATATATATACATATACATATATATATATACACACACACACATACATATATATAGATATATAGATATATAGATATATCTTTTTATTTATATATATATATAGATATAATATATATATATATATGTATATATATATATATGTCACGTGACCAGGCTGTCGAGACTGCTCTGTTCGGTCGGGTGATCGGGGATCTTAGTTGTGTATGCGTATGAATGCACATGCTCTTGAATGTGGGTGTATTTATATGTGTGGATGGGTGGGTGTGGGACTATGGGTGTTTCTCAATGCTGTATGTGTGTATATGTATGTGTATGTGTTTGTGTGTGTGTGTGTGCGTGTGCGTGTGCGTGTGTGTGTGTGTGTGTGTGTATGGGTGTGTGTGTGTGTGTTTTCACAGTTTAGTAGGCCACCTCGTTCAAGCTGCTGCAGATGGTCATGCTTTTCAAGGTCAACAGCCAATATGAAATACCAATCTATCTATTCTTCCAGCCATCCGTCCATTCATCCGTCCAAATATCCACCTCTTCATTCATCCACCATCCAACGGCCATCCCACCAGCCCATCCATCTTGTACATCTATATCTAAGCAGACCTCCTACCAACACCTACATCCAAACCAGTCTGGAAGCGATCCAACCCCCTCACCACGCCAAAGAAAAACGCCGAGCTCCCTTCACACATTCTCACTGGCATCACCAAATCCGGCCGACCATTATAATTGCTACAATCGGTGACAAAAACAAACCTCTCACTCAAAGGCGACTAATTTCTCGCTTTCCCAGCCGTTAGAAGTGCCGTTCAAAAACGCGTGTTCCATTTACGAAAACTAATAGACTATATTCCAGAACAGAGGGAAACTGTGAAGAGGGAAGGGGAGACTGTAATTCCCGCTTGTCGGCTCCCCCCCATCCTCCCATCCCCCCATCCCCCGTTCCTGCTTGCTTGACCCGACAGGTCTGATTAAGAAAAACAGCCAGGGTTGACTCGCCGTATAGGACAGAGTAGCGCAGCGGTCTTAGGAGACAATTCATTGCTATGACAACCGTTGCTATGCGGATGACGCAGCGGCGGTCGCGGCCGATCGTATTTCGTCACAATCAGATTTGGGTGACGCTGATTGGTTAACGAGATCTGTTTATGATGCGGGGAATTTGGCAAATGTTTGGCGAAGGAATTGTTTTTCTATGTGCAACCTTCCTTCCGATCCATTTCATTTATCAGTTTGCATTCATCTATATAGAGTAGACGTTGCATAGGCCGAGGCTGTGTTCAATCTAGACGTCTCTGGGGGGGAAGTTACCCAAGGAATGAATTTCTCCCGCCCCCCCTCAGGAAAAACCGCGAAGTATTATAAATTATATACATGTGAACACGTACCATTCCCCACCCAAGTAAACGTGTTAGAAATTCCCCACACCTTGAATAATACGACAGGTACATGGGATTTTGGTAAAAATCAACACCGAAAAATCGTGCATTAGTTTTCTGTTTTAGTTTAAAATTTAGAGGGTTTCTGTGACTATGACCGAAGGACTAAAAAAAGCCGCCAAAAGATCAAAAGTTCGGGCAATGGGACTTTTCCCCGCTCACCCCGCCCCCAGAAACCCAAATATCCCCTCCCAACTACGAAACTAGATTTAACACTGCTGGCCCTAGAACGGTATTGTATTGTAGGTCAACGGTAGTGTATTGTAGGTCAACGGTAGTGTATTGTAGGTCAACGGTATTGTATTGTAGGTCAACGGTATTGTATTGTAAGTCAACGGTATTGTATTGTAGGTCAACGGTATTGTTATTGTATTGTTATGAGGATACTGTATAGTATGGTGAACCGTTAATGAGAAGTGCTTCCGGTGTGCAAGGCACAAAAGAAGATTAAGGTTCTGAGAAGAGAGAAGGAAGAAGAGAGAGACTGCCAGACAGGGAACAGAAGGAGCAATGCGCATGTCAAAGAGAAGGACCAAGAAGAGAGAGGCAGGCAGATAGGCCTACA
>CATKHU010000208.1:32500-35000 GCA_949752735.1 Lumbricus terrestris
CAGGTGGACAAAAATTATATGTAATATATATATATATAATATATGTAGCATATTTATATATTTAAATATATATGTAACATATTTATATATTTAAATACAGAGAGAGACAGAGCTATAGATACATATATAAAGATAGGCACAGTGAGAAAGACTTGCTTGCCATAGGAACCTTCCTGTGCGTCATTCAGTCTTCTTG
Organism: Lumbricus terrestris; assembly: GCA_949752735.1. NCBI lineage: Eukaryota > Metazoa > Annelida > Clitellata > Crassiclitellata > Lumbricidae > Lumbricus > Lumbricus terrestris. The sequence goes on from CATKHU010000208.1 coordinate 32,697, forward strand.
CATGACATTGTCTGTCTGTCTGTTTCTTTCTCTATGGCTCTCTGTTCTGCACGATCTCTCTGCTCTTGTTTCTCTCTCAAAAGTGCATGTCTCTCTCTTTCTCTCTGCCTCTGTCTCCCTCTCTCTGTGTCTCCGTATCTCTGTCTCTCCGTCTCTCTGTCTCGCTCTATCTATCTATCCATATATCCAACACTCTCTGGCTGTGTCTGTGTTCGTCTTTGTCTCTCTCTCACTGTTTATGTCTCTCTCTATCACTCTCCGTCTTTGTCTCTGTATCTCGTTATATATATATATATATATATATATATATATATATATATATGTATAACGCTGTGTTTTAATTTCAAGTAGCGCTACAGAATTTGGAGCTTAGAATAATGATCAAAATATATATGCATATTTCTGGTTGCGCCGATCCCTAACTCTGCCTCTGTATCTGCCTGTCCTTTCCATACCTCTTCCTCCTCTATCTCTCACCCACCTTTATCTTTCTCCCACCTTTATCTCTCTCCCACCTTTATCTCTCTCCCACCTTTATCTCTCTCCCACCTTTATTTCTCTCCCACCTTTATCTCTCTCTCCCTCTCCATATCTTTCTCCTTCGCCCATCTCCTCTTTCTCTCTCTCTCCCATACCTCTCCTTCCCCCATCTCTTTTTATCCTGTATCTCTTCCTCCCTTTAATCTCTCCCCCTGAGCCTCCTCCATCTCCCTCCCACCTTTATCTCTCTCCCTCCCCTATATATCTCCCACCTCTATCTCTCTCCCACCTTTATCTCTCCCCTCTCCTATCTCTGCCTTTTCTCTCCCTCCTATTTGCCCTTCATCTCTCCCTCCCTCTCTCTCTCTCGCTCTCCTATATCTCTCCCTCTCTCACTCCCTCACACTGCCTGCCCCTATATACTGCCCCGTATTTCCTGTCATCGCTCTCTTCATCTCACACACATACACACACATCGATCGATCCCACCTCTGACACCAAAACCGAGAACCAAACATCGGCGCCAACTATACCCGACTTCCTACAACCTGTTCACCGTTCCCCGCTTGCTGCTCTTGTTCCACGGTTCCTGTTGTTCCTCGCTGCTCTTGTTCCGCTCTGCTCTTGTTCCCCGGTTCCTGTTGTTCCAGCCTCGATCGGTTAAGTGCGCGGTCGACAAGTGTCACAATCGATTTTCCCCTACTCGGCCGCTGCGCACACAACGACGCGGATAATAAAAGGCTGTACATAAAAATCTCTCTCCATGCAGTCGTCGGTGCATTGTCTTGAAACTGGACGTTGCTGCTGCCAGAGCTGGACAATTAAATCCTGCAATACGCATAGATGGTAATTATTATTGGCGACATAGAAGTTATACGAGATTCTCGATCGATCAAATGAGATTTGTGTAGCCCCGTGAGTTTAAATCAAACATTCAATTGGAATTTACATAAGCACACACACACGCGCGCATAAATGAATACATGAATAGGGAGGGGTTTAGGGCAGAAGTCTGGCACTCACTGGGACAATCATATCGTTCATATTACAAAACGTTCATTTTAATCCTAGACCCACCACCTACCATCATCCTCATTCTCATCCTCCTTCTCTTCCTCTCCACTTCTCCTCCTTCTCCACTTACTCCTTTTCCTTTCCTTCCCTTCTCTATTCCTATTCTTTTCTTCCTCCTCTTCCACTTCTCTTCTTCTTCCTCTTCATCTCCTACTTCTCCAATTATTTCCTCCTAATCGTCCTCTTCCGCCACCTCCTCTTCTCATTCTTTCACCTCCTCCTCCTCCTCCTCCTCCTTACCTTCTCCTCGTCCTCCTCTTCTTCCTCATACTCCCATTATACCCATCTTCTTGCTCTTCGTTATACACTTACATATTCATCAATCAATCGCTCAGTCTCACCAATCTAACGACTCTAGTAGCAGTGGTAGAAGTAGTAGTAGTAGTCGTAGTCGTAGTGGTGGTGGTGGTCGTGGTCTTGGTCGTGGTCGTGGTCGTGGTAGTGGCAGTGGTAGTGGTAGTGGTAGTGGTAGTGGTAGTGGCAGTGGCAGTGGTGGTGGTAGTGGTAGCGGTAGCGGCAGCGCAAGCAGTATATAGTAGCAGTAGTAGCAGCAGCAGCAACAACAGCAGCAGGAACGGTATATAACAGCAGTAGCAGTAGCAACAGTAGCAGCAGCAGTAGCAGCAGCAGCATTAGTAGCATACAGCAGCAGTAGCAGTAGTAGCTGTTTCAGTTAAAAGTCACAGCAAAGATAATTAGCGTCGCCCTCCCACTTCATCCACTGCCAACGTACAACTATAGAATCATAAT
>CATKHU010000208.1:40000-62500 GCA_949752735.1 Lumbricus terrestris
CCAGGCGAAGCGTGACGGCGTGCAGCAGCGAGCCGCGCATGCGCAGCGTGTACGTTTCCGGCGGAAGTACGATCGACGTCGAGTTCTCCGTCCGAAACGTCGTCGTTCTGCTTCAGGTTCCGGCGGTGACACCTAGCGTCCAGTTTCTCATCTATTACGAAGGTATGGCTGTCGTTCTTCAATCGATCGAACTATTGATCTATCGATCGAAAAGTGGAGGCGCTATATAAATGCTTAAATACAATGCAATACAATCTTTGGTCCAATAGTCGATTATTATAATTAGGCATTTTATTCAGCGTGAGAATTGTATAGAAATAATTTTTTTTAGACTGATAATTATAGGCGCTTAATAAATGTTTTAATGCAATACATGGGGATGCGGTGATGTAGCCGTATTGTATTGTATTGTATTCAAACATTTATAAAGTGCCTCTAGTAGGGTGAACCGTTCAGAGGCGCTCCCAGTGCGGAAGGCCCCGCGAGAAGAAGCAGGTTTTGAGAAGAGACAGAGCAGAGGAGAGACTGACAGACAGAAGTGTAGAGCGAATAGAAGTAGAAAGCGCATTCCAAAGAGAAGGACCAATTGAGACAAAAGATCGAGACTGAGCCATAGCAGTTCTAGACCGAGGAACCAATAGAAGGGTTGCAGGTTCGAATCTACTTCAAGCCACTACGTATAGCGACCATGGACAAGTTGCTTACTTACGATTGTCTTATAGGCTTGTTGATGTTTAACGGCACTGCCATATCAAAGATGATTAGTGTCGCCCTCCTCCCTTATCCAGGCTTGGGACTGGCACTGGCAGAGAGCAACCGGTCGCGGAGTTACCTCATCTTATCCCCCCGCGTGGCCATATATAAAGTCAATGGGCCTGCCTTCGCCACTGGTTGAACTATTTGCCAGTGCCAGACCCAAGCCTGGATAAAGGAGGAGGAGAACCCATTATCATCAATGCAGTATGATCCACGTGGAGTTTAGGTATGTGACGAAGGCTTAACAATGGGAGACCCTTGGAAGCCTGAATAAAGTTTAAAACTCTCAACCTTCTTCCACCATGCATTGGGGGGGGGGAGTGGAGAATTCTCACATTCATACAGTGTGAGAATTGTGGAAAATTAACTAGGGGCTGGACTATGATCCACTTGGATTTTGGGTGTGAAAAACAGACTTTACTATGGAGCTCTGAGAAAGACTGAGGGGCTGAAACCCCCAACCCTGGGCAATTCTTACCCTGCCCTCACACAAAAAAACAAGCAAAGCAAACATGACGAAGTACACGCGCAATGGAGTAAAGGCATATACATCAAACGTACAGCTTCACTCCAAGTCGAGTCCACGCGTCAAGGTATTCGCCCATCCGTCACAATCCATCTATCACTCTAGTTAATCAGTCAAACATCCAACCATCCATCCATCACATTAAACCAATTAATCATAGCAGCATGCTTCACTTAACAGGAAGGTATCAAAAGTTCAAAACAAGGGCTGGCGAATCTCTATACCACCATGGGGTCAGAACCCCTCATTTCCGCTGTTTGGCATTTGCATTTCGACAGTTTTTCACCATTTCACTCCAAACCTTCACTACTGTGTCGGTGTGGGCATTGGGCACCCAGTGGAGGGGTTGGCGAATCTCTACCACTATGGGGGCGAAAACTCTACTTTTCGATGTTAGTCCACAATGCATAGTCCGCAATGCATAGTCCACAATGCATAGTCCACAGTGCATAGTCCACAATGCATAGTCCACAGTGCATAGTCCACAATGCATAGTCCACAATACATAGTCCACAATGCATAGTCCACAATACACAGTACACAGTGCACAGTCCACAATACATAGTCCACAATGCATAGTCCGCAATGCATAGTCCACAATGCATAGTCCACAATACATAGTCCACAGTGCATAGTCCACAGTGCATAGTCCACAATGCATAGTCCACAATACATAGTCCACAGTGCATAGTCCACAATGCATAGTCCACAGTGCATAGTCCACAATACATAGTCCACAGTGCATAGTCCACAATGCATAGTCCACAGTGCACAGTCCACAATGCATGGTCCACAATACATAATCCACAATGCATAGTCCACAATGCACAGTCCACAATGCATAGTTCACAATGCATTTAACCATTTTTTGAACTTTTCACTCCAAACCTTCACTACTGTGTCGGTGTCGGAATGGCATACCCGCTGGAGGAGTTGACGAATCTCTATCACCATGGGGCCAGAGTGGGGCAAAAACCCTAATTTCGCCATAAATTTCCATTCCGTCGCCATACTTTCCCAGTTTTTAACCTGAAACGTTGCAGCTAGAGTGCTAGACAGTAGGTGCGTAGCAATGTTTCCTTTACAAACTGGAAGAGGAATTAACCCATTCAATCATCCATCCATCTATCCATCCATCCATACAATTCATTCATTCATTCATCCATCCATCCATCCATCCATCTATACATCCATCCATCCATCTATCCATCCATCCATCCATACAATTCATTCATTCATTCATCCATCCATCCATCCATCCATCCATCCATCCATCCATCCATCCAATTCATTTATTTATTCATTCATTCATCACCTCCATCCATCTTTCTATCCCATGATTTTCATCCAATGGCATCCATCCCCATCCATCCATTCATCCATCCATCCATCCATCCATCCTTCCCAATCTCTCCATGTCAGTTCTTTCCTTCCAGCCGTCGGTTGCGCGACCTTGACGACCCCGATCGGTGCGACGGTCAACCGTGACAAGGACACGCTGACCTTCAAGTGCAACTCAAGCGGAGACACGTGGTCACTGACGTGTGACGGCAGCAAATGGATCGGAACGATGAGCAACTGTACGTCACAGGCCAGTAAGTATCACCCATCAATACCCACTATAAGGTTCACTCATCCTTCTATTCACTAGATGATTAATAATAATAATAATAATAATAATAATAATAATAATAATAATAATAATAATAATAATAATAATAGTAATAGTAATAGTAATAATAATAATAATAATAATAATAATAATAATAATAATAATAATAATAATAATAATAATAATAATAATAATAGTAATAATAGTAATAATAGTAATAATAGTAATAATAGTAATAATAGTAATAATATTAATAATAATAATAATAATAATAATAATAATAATAATAATAATAATAATAATAATAAAAATAATAATAATAAATAATTTTCGTTTATTCAACAATCCGGTTGACAGAACGCAAACGGTTACAGCGTACATAATTGCTATGGATGGGAAATCTCATCTGTCCAGTCTCATCCTGTAAGTTTTAAAAATTATTATAGTGATAAATGCAAACGTTTTAAAGGTGTTCAATGAATAATGATAATAATTTTCGTTTATTCAACAATCCGGTTGACAGAACGCAATCGGTTAGAGTGTACAATATTGCAATGAATGGAAAAACTTATCTGTTTTATCCTGTAAGTTTTTTAAATTATCATAGTGATAAATGCAAACATTTTAAAGGTGTTCAGCGAATAATGATAATAATTTTCGTTTATTCAACAATCCTGTTGACAGAACGCAACAAGTTGCAAGCTGCCATACAGTTGAATACGACTTCTGTCATCGTTTGTTGCCAATTATATCAAATAATCTTCTTGTTGTGTACTTGACAGTTTGAATTAATAAAGAATACTCTTATTACGACACCAAGTACCGGAGAAACTAAATAAAAATAATAAAATAGAATAGTTAACGATTAAATAATAGTAAATGAGATATAAAAGTCATAAATAAATTTCTTAGACAAAATCTAAAGATAACTATACAGCAATAAAATTAAAGGTTTAACTAACATCATAAATGAGAACGCCTCTGAGTAGTTTTTCTTGAAGAGGCGCTATATAAATACTCGGAATGGATGAATGAATGAATGAATGAATAAACAAATAAGTAGCAAGGAAAGTAGGAAACTAAATAAAATAAGAGAAATAATAAACAGAATAAACACCAAACACATAACGTATGTATGTATGTATGTATGTATGTATGTATGTATGTATGTATGTATGTATGTATGTATGTATGTATAATGTATGTATATGAACATTTATATAGCGCCTTACAATAACCTCACGAAGGCGCTTATAATCTGAGTAACTAAGCACAAATAGAATTTTAAAAGTCGAAATTAAAATAGGAAATAAGTAAAATATGAGCAAAGATAAAAATAGACAAAGCAAATGATGATTAAAATAAAAGATCAATAATCATAAAGACTGTTTTCATCTTATTTTAGATCATATTTGGAACGGCGAAGACATCTTTGGTCAGCCGGGATTTCCCCTGGGTAAGTCGAGATTTCCCATGGGTAAATCCCTACCTAGAAATTGCCGTCATTTTCAGGGCAATCAGATTGTGTGTATGTATGCACTTACAATATGTGTGTATGTGTGTGCGCGTGTGCGCGCGTGAGCGCACGCATGCACGGATGCACGCACGCACGTACGTACGTACGCATGTATATAATTACATATGCTTGCATGTATATATTAAATATACCCATTATATATATATTTTTTATATATATTTTATGTATATATATATATATTTGTGTGTTTGTGTGTGCGTGTGTTTATTTCGCCTGCGTGTCTATCTGGACTTTTGCGCATTCAATGAACCATTCAGTTTAGTCATCCGTTGCCAGGGGCGGATCCAGGAATTTTTCGTTGATCTTGCGCTGAAAAATCTGATGAACTTTTTTAGTCCTTTTTGGCCGAAACCAGAGTTTAATTTAGCCCCCACCTCTGGGGGGATTGAGGTTTCCGGAGGGGTAGATAATTGACCGTCTGAAGACAATCCTGAGGCGCGCAGGTAGGGGATGGGTGTGGGGAGGGGATATGCCCCTCCCCACCAGAAACTTTTTGAATTTTGTAGTCATCCGTTCGAAATCTTAAAAAAGGTGTTTAATTTTTCGTCTAAAAAAACTGATGACTTTTGTAGTCATCCGTGCGAAATCTTAAAAAAGGTGTTAAATTTTTCGTCTATTATTATTTATTAATCAGCAGTTTAACGACATCTTATAGCTACAAAGGCTGTTGACGTCTTTAAAGATTTTAACGTATGTCCATTCACTTTTGTTCAACTGTTCAGCAGTTTTTGTCCTTTTTCTCTCTGTTTTCGTTTCCGTTTTCAGAAGTTTGATGGCAATCTTATTATACATTTGCACATTTCATGATGTTCACATAATACAACATCTACGTTACTTAATTAGATTAACATCAAAACATTTATCGCATGTTTACAAGCAATTTTGAGCATTCATTGACCAACAATGAAAATATTGGCAGATTAGATATTCAACATTAAAATTAAAATTTAAAAAAAATAAATAAATAAAAGTATTCATCCATCATTTAGAGACATAAACATTGAACATTAATATCAAGAGCAAAATTTTTAAATGTCTATTTCATCTATTACAGAATTATTTGGGGAAAAAAAACAACCCCACACTAAAAAAAACACACACACACACATAAAAACAATAAACACGATAGAGACAAATCCAATGAAATTATAAATCTGATTAAACATTATGTTTATCTTTGCTCAATACTAAAATGAATCAAACCAGCTAAAGAAACAAAAACAAAAAAAAGAAAGAAAGAAACAAAAAAAAGAAAGAAAGAAAAAGGAAAAAAAATTATAATTCAAATACACTTCACATTGCAAACAAGCCAGTTAGCCTATTAATCTATTTCCAGGAACATTATTCAACACAATTGTACTGGTAACAGTGACCATTATTAACGGTAAGCTGATACATTGTTCTAGCAGATTGTATTTTCAGATATTATGCTTAATTAACACTACTCATATAATTCTTCCATTAGTTATAGTCATAAGGATATCATAAGCTTCAAGATAAATACCTGGAATAGACAATATATTTTTAACAGTGCATTCCACTTTTTTCTCTTCACATTTTTTAAGTATTATGGTTGATATGTCATTCTTTATACACGCAAGCAGCATATGCTCAGTTGTTTCAGGCAATTGGCATTTAGAACACAGGTCTGTTGTGCTTTTACCTAACACTTTCAGCCAAGTGTTATTAAGGACATGCCCCATCCTAAGTCGGGTGATTCGAACTTCTCTTTTCCTGATGGAGTCCATGAATTTTATATCAGTTGTTACCAAAGGCTGAATAGATTTATAAAATCGCCCTTTCCGTTCAGTATCATATTCAATTTGCCATAAACCAACAACATATTTTCTTATTAAGGAATAGATTTCCTTTAATTCTAGATAATTTGTTGAATTAATTTCCGTTAGTTCGTGCCCATTCTTTGCAAGGGTATCTGCCATTTCATTTCCAGATAATCCAATATGGCTAGGGATCCATAAAAGAGCGATGACCTTTTGTAGTCATTCCTGAGAAATCTTTAAAAAGGTGTTTACTTTTTCGTCTAAAAAGAGTGTTGACTTTTTAGTCTTCCGTGCGAAATTTTCCAAAAAAGTGTTCAATTTAGCATCCCAAAAAACTGATGACTTTTTGTAGTCATCCGTGCGAAATCTTTAAAAAGGTGTTTATTTTTTCGTCTAAAAAGAGCGATGACTTTTTATTCTTCCGTGCGAAATTTTAAAAAAGGTGTTCAATTTCGCTTCCCAAAAACTGATGACTTTTTAAGACTAGAATAAATAAAATACTTCCCACTACTGAATGAAATATAGTAAGATATAAATAAAAACAAGGAGTAAACATGTGTTATCATTCACCGCATTTTCTTGCACATATAGACTAAACTCAAAACTTAACATGTTTCGCCCTGAAATTTTTTTGGCATCTGCAAAAAATAAATTACATCCCAAACACTGTTGTTAGTGTTAACTTAATTTGTAATTAATAGTTAGTTGTACTTAGTTATAATTGTGTTTATTGGTGTTAATGTTTTTACAATTTACTACGAATATATACACGAATAACATACATTGCATGCCATAAATCATAGTTGGATACTGTTGAAAGATTGTTTCATTTCGTTGCTTTATATAAAGACAATGCAATTGCGTGAGAGACTTAGATTAGATTTTAATTACATTTATACATTATTTTTATTATAGATTTTAATTACATTTATACATTAATTCTCCTGTGCATGACTGACACCCTGAAAATTTTTTTGGGGCCACCACGGATGGGGAGGCCACGTCCCATGGTGAGGCCACGTCCCATGGTGATTTGAAATGGGGGGGCCATGGCCGGATTGGCCCCCCCTGGATCCGCCCCTGTCCGTTGCAGAAGCGCATCATAAATGCATTTCTTTTCTAGTTCCATCATTTGTCTGATGTTTCATTGTTCTGCCTACTTACCTTTTCTCGCCTCACAATAACACCAACCTCCTTTCCTTGCCTAGTCCTACCTTGCAACCTAAAATAATAATGCTCTCATGTGGCATTAAAAGACTGAAATCTATTGTCTATTGTCAGGTATTCTTATTGTCGTCGCCGTTGGCGTGGCATTGGGTGTCTTTCTCGGAGGTACTCTGCTCCTATTGGCCAGCATGCTAATGAGAAGGTGAGTCATGACTACATTGGCTTCCATCAATGCAATTACGATGATGATGATGATGATGATGATGATGATGATGATGATGATGATGATGATGATGATGATGATGATGATTTCATAATGGATGACGACGATGTTAATGGTCATGATGATTGGGTGGTAGACTGGTGGTGGCAATGATTATGATTATGATGATAGTGGAGGTAATGATAATGATTACGACGAATACGACGACGTTGCTAATGTTGGCAATGACGATGATGATGGGATGACAACGACGACGACGACGATGATGATGATGATGATGATGACGACGATGAGGATGATATAATTATCATGATGCTCATAATAAATGACGATGACGATGTTTATCAAGATGATTATCTTGATAATGTTGACAATGGTGATGACGATGATGATGATGATGATGATGAAAACGACGATGATGATGATGATGATGAGGAGGAGGACGACAATAGAGACAAAATAATGACGATGATGATTATGAAGATGATTATCTTAATAATGTTGGTAATGGTGATGACGATGATGACGACGACGATGATGACGACGATGACGACGACGACGATAGTGACACGTGACGCCTTCCTTTGTAGACAGCGCCTCGGCCAGAGGAACCTCTCTCGCGACGGAGCCACAGTCAACGATCTCAAATCCTCCACGGACGACGTCGACTACTGCGACCCTAGCGGTCGGGAAGTAAACCCAAAGCACTACATCGTTCAGGACTACCTTCCGAAGGAGTTCACGACCGCTGGCCAGACGACCGAATGCCCGGGGTTCGAAGCCGACTACGATGTCAGCGCTGCCGTCACAAGGGACCGCGTCGTACGAGCCGGAGGTCTTCAGCAAGCTGGACTACACCAGACCAGTCCGAGGATCCTCTACCATGTCTATGAGAGCTCGCAGCTGACGTAGATCGGTAGCGCCATCGATTGCTTGATCTTCGTGCGTTGTGTGGAACACGGTAGCCGGTTGGTGACGGGAACGGTCACCTTCGAATGCTGAGGGGGAAACACCTTCCCATGGCTCCTCCTCTCTATCCATCAATCCTCCGACTTTCCATTCGGAACTATAGCTCCTCTTTAGGAACTCTTACCAAGGCCGTAAATAGGGGGTGTTTTGGGTGTTTAAACACCCCTCGAAATGGAAAATGTAAAAATTAATAGAATGCATTTACGAGTATATGATGTAAAAACCATGAAATAAAATCATGAAAACATCCCCGAAATGGAAAATGTAAAAAATATAATTAATTTGGGACATTTTGTGAAGATTTCGGCCGGATGACTAAAAAAGAGGTAATCAGGTTTTTAGGAAGGGAAATTGATGACATTTTCTGAAGATTTCGGCCGGATGAGGAAAAAAATGTCAGCAGTGTTTTTCGGACGGGAAAGTGTTAGAAACACCCCCCGAAATCAAATCCAGGCTACGGCCTTGACTCTTACCACGACTCAAATGATCATCCACCTTTCAATTCTCGACCTAAACGCCCCCGCACCCTTACAGCTACAATACCCTGCCACCTCTGATCCTCTGGTATACACCTAATATGCGACCTTTATTGGACTAATCTTTCGTAGAACACTTCTGACTATAGGCACAGCCCTCGTCAATAAGCTGGTGCCCTGCGCTTGGCTTTCGATTGACGCTTTATTAAGCCTTTAAGGAATGAAGATGATCACTTAAACTCACTTCAACTGAGGACGAATAGGTTGACATCCTTCTCTTCATTTTCTAACCGGTAACCCATGGACCCACACACACACACACCGTATCTGCAAGAACTCTGTGTCGATCCACCCTTCGATCGGCGAACCAAGCTGAGCCTCTGGCTCTCCGCTCGAGAACCAGTGGCGTCTACCCCCCACTTGGCATGAGAGAACAACCCCCCATTTCTCGAAACCGTGGGAGATCGTTCTCCCAACCCCCAATGGAAGAGGCACTGTCGAGGACTGTTATCCTACAGCCTACAGCGTCGTTCATTCTTTGTCGCAGGGCCTGCAACGTAGAATGGCCTCCCTGCTGCTCTGCGCTTGGTGTCCATGAAGTGGTAACTCCACTGTGCTCCATAAGAATCTCAAAACTGTCCTATTTAGCTGTGGTTGCTCCAGGAGCGCTTCTGAGTGGCCTGCCTTGAAGAGGGGCTAGATAAAATTTTCTAACAGGATAATAATTATAATAATAACAATAACAATAATAATGATAATAATAATAATGAGAATAATAATAACAAAAATAATAATAATAATAATAATAATAATAATAATAATAATAATAATAATAATTATAATAATAATGACAACAATAATGATAATAATAACAATCATAATACTAATAATAAAATAACAAAATAATAGTAATAATAGTAACAATAATTAAAAATAAATTAATAATAATAATAATAATAATAATAATAATGAAAGCGGGTATCCAGTCCTCTCCCTAACCGTCTCATCTTCCCACGGCTAGGGGGCGAAGATGGAGCAAATAGCTCTACAAATCTTTTGTGGTTTGGGTTTGAACCACCGACCGGGAGGCTATGAGTCCAGATAGACGATTACACCGGATAGAATAAGATTCGTTCTGAAATTATTCTACAAATGTTACTGCTCTCTAAGACGATGCAATCCTATCCACTTGTCAACGGCACATTTCTTTGGTTACCGGACAATTCGGAGTCGTGCGATTAGGAGCCGGACAATCCGGAGCCGGACAATTCGGAGCAGACAGGAATCATGATCTCGTCGGTCCAGCTTCTATCGAAGCAAGAATTGTATTAATGTCAACCCAAATTCTATTTAATTAAGGAAAAAATGTTGATACGCTCCGAATTCTCCGCTCCGAATTGTTCGGCTCCGAATTGTTCGGACGCCATTTCTTAAGTGTGTATTTGCAGTGTATTTGCAGTTTAACGTTACTGTGTGGTAACAAAAACCATTAGCGACGCCCTCCTCCTTCATCCAGGCTTGGGACTAGCATTGGCAGAGTGCAACCAGTGGCGGAGTTCCATTTCTTAAGTGTTCTGGATTTGCTCTGGATTAATTAGTCATATAGCGCAGCGTGATCTCTACGAAGGCTATTTTTTGTTATTATGTCTTGCGTTCTTTAATGATATTTGCTTCAATAAATAAACACGACCGAGATTGATGTGTTCTGGCTTAAAATTATTAACCGCACGAATCCATCCATCCATCCATCCATCATACGCTTCATTCATCCAAAGATCTGCATTTATCCAACGGATAATAAGGATTCCACGCGTTGATCTCGACATTAATTAAACAGAAATGTAAAAACTTCATGCGAAATTTGAATTCAGGCTAAAGTCTTACAAAAACTCGATTTTAATTATGCAGATATGGTAAGCTTATAGGCTTATGTTGTTCTGTCTCCAGCGTCCTCCTTTCTCAGACCAAGGACATGGAATTTCTTGGTCTGAGAAAGGAGGACGCTGGAGACAGAACAACATGGAGACAAAGGATCCGAGTGGCTGACCCCTCCACAGCGAGGGATTAATCCTAGCCAGAAGGAAAAGAAGAAGGTAAGCTTAGGCTAAGCTCAATCAGAGAACAGTAGGTAGCACATTTGTCACAGATCTCATAGTTTGAGTTGACCAAGTTTGGTGGAATATGTTTATTGCACACAAAAATCTCTAATGGTATAGGCTATGAGCCAATAAATACATAGCAACAGGAGCCAGGAAAACTGGTGGCTTTAGGCCTATACTAACCTTAACCGCTCTTCAGTGGACAAAATTACTCATGCATTGATGAATATAGTCAATTAGATCATACATGAAGTTGAAGCTCTGATTATAATGACTCTCTTCATAACAATTACCTTGGGCTATGGTGACATATTGAAACTATACATCTTGTAATTTTCATTAATGAACTTACAATTAGCAACCAAGTTGAACTTGAAATTCTGCCCGAATCGTGTATAATCTACCTTTCTCATTATTATGCTAAGTCGTAGCGAGAATTTTATTTCGGGGGTGTTTTCCAGACTTTTTCTTTTGGGCGAAATTTCCTGACGACTTTTTAGTCGTCGAAAATCTTTTTTAGACATCGCCTGCTTTTCTTATCTCTTTGGCTCATAATACGTTCACGGCGGTGAAACAACATTACACGCTGTAGCCTAGTTCTTACATCATGCACTAGTAAATGCATTATTTATGTTTCAACGTTATTTCATTGGAGGTGGGTGTTCGAACACCCAAAACACCCACCCCTCATAGCTATAGTATACGTTCTTGTAATTATGCTATTTTATAGCGAATCATGCACATGTGAAACTATTGATATTCTCTCAATTAAATCATGTTCAGAAATATTTGGTCGTACAGAAAATCTACCTCAACCACCCACTCATCCACCTATATCCCACCACATATTCACCCTTCCATCTACCCACCCACCAACCCACTCAAACATACCCATTCATTAATCCATCTATCCACCTACCCAAACATATCCATTCATGAATCCGTCCATCTATCCACCTACCCAAACATGCCCATCCATCCATTAATCCATCCATCCATCCAATCATGCATGCAATATGTTATCACACTACTGACGATTCATACATTGTTGCATGTTACAATGCCATATCAATAGATTGATTAGTGTCGACCTCCTCCTTTATCCAGGCTTGACACTGGCAGAAAACAACCAGTGGCGGAGTTGACGATTCATTCGTTCATCCATTTATCAATTCATTCAAGAAACTATTCAGCAACAGCATAATCGACGCGGAGAGACCTTGGCAAAAGCACTGATCACATTCGTCGTAACGTATTGAGTCTTGCAAAAATAATGCCACCGTGAAATTAACGAAGAAAATACAATACTGCAAAAGACAATAAGCATCGTGTGTCTTCCATCATTCCATCCATCCATTTATCCATCCATCCATTCATTCGTCATCAGATAGATCCATCAAATCCCCTAATTTCACTAATTGACAAATTGGCCCATCCAGGAGTCATCCCAATTCCCTACTTACAATTCCTCTGCAGTCGGGAACGCCTCTGAGTAGAGATCTTGAAGGGGCGCTATAACAAGTACGCATACAAACAAAACAAACAAACCATTTTTCCATGGTTTTGACGAACACTACTTAATTCTCTGAAATCCTTGTAACATCCTTCATGACCTCTTCCCTCACATAAGATCTGTCTCTCCTTAGGCCTGCGTTCTCTTTCGCAGGACTTATCTAACTCTCTTTCGAGGGGCGCGGTGGTGTAGTGGGTATGTTCGTTACTTTGCAACCGAAGGGTGGCAGGTTCGAATCAGGACTTCAAGCCGCCTCGTAGGGACCTTGAGCAAGTTCTTCACTCGCGATTACTTGGGCACTTCGGCGTGGAACTCTGATGCAGTGTCCGCGGGAGCGCCTCTGAGTAGCGAGCGTGAAAGGACGCTATTTGAATGGAGAAATAAATAAATAAATAACTCTGCCACTGGTTGCACTCTGCCAGTGCCGGTCCCAAGCCTGGATAAAGGAGGAGGGCGACACTAATCATCTTTGATATGGCAATGTTGTTAAACATGTAACAAGCATTAAATAAATAAATATAGACTACTCATAACTCTTCTCCATGACCTTGCCAGGGCCAGGAGCGCTTCTGAGCAGTAATCTTGAAAGGCCGCTATTTAAATTCCATCGACAAACAGCCAGACTCACCTACCCACCCAACACCCACAAACCAATTCACTTATACCTGCCAACTTACGTACTTACTTACTTGTCAACATGCGTAGGCCTACATTATAATTATAATGCAATAGTACTTCGTGGGCAGCGTAGCAGTGCCTACCATAAAAATAAATATATAGTTATAATATATATATATATAATATATATATATATATCAGTCATATGTAGTCATATATCAGTTGATATATATATATATATATATATATATATATATATATATATATATATATATATATATATATATATAGACAGTCATATATAGTTATATATCAGTTGAGACACATACATATATCAGTCATATATATATATATATATCATATATCAGTCATAAATAGTTATATATCAGTTGAGACATATACATATATCAGTCATATATAGCTCAGTTGAGACATATATAAATATATGTATATATAGATACATCAGTCATATATAGTCATATATCAGTTGAGACAGATGAATCCCAAAAGATGTTTGATCACGTCATTAATCAGACAACTCCGACAAAGCCATTACCGATGCCATTACAGACAGCGATTAAAATATGCTCAGCCTCATCACACTACGTCAATGGTGTGTAGATAGTGTGGTTAGTGTGCCAGCGCTGTACTGGTAAATTTAAGGGGAGTATATACCCGCCGGTCGAAAAGAAATCGACCTTTTTTAGCCGAAAATTTTCCGACGACCTTCTTTAGTCATCAGATTTTGTGACGACTTTTTTAAGTCATCGCCTACTTTCTCAACTTTTTTGCTCGAAATACGTTCATTGCGGTCCCAAAACCATTATTTTCAATGATTTTCGACTATTCTCTGCTCGTAATTTCATTTCTCACACATTTTTTCTAATATCCTTTGTTTGTTTGTTTGTATGCGCACTTGTTATAGCGCCCTTCAAGCTATCTACTCAGAGGCGCTCCCGACTACAGAGCGGACACTGCATCGGAGTTTCACGCCGAAGCTCTGGGCAATTGCAAGTGAAGGACTTGCCCAAGGTCTCTACGCGGCGACTTGAGGTGGATTCGAACCTGCAACCCTTCGGTTGGGAGGCAACGAACGTATACCCACTACACCACCGCGCCACACTTTGTGAGGTGAGTGTACGCTGTATAGTGTATATCCACTTATACCCTCGTTTTCGAAGGTAAGTGAGCTTACACGATGCCGTTTTCCCGGAAGTGAGTACACGCTATATACCAGTGTATACCATATAGACTTCGCGGCCTAGAGTACAGCTCTGGCCAGTTACTGTTAGGCCTACACTTATCAGTTGGATAGAAAATGTAGTTGAAAGCAAATTTCCGATCTGGCGTGATGGCTATGCCTGAAGACTGAGACTACGGTTATTGTTTGTAATGACAATCTAAGTTAACACAAGAAAAATGAAATACTTTGGTCACATTCTGAGGAAAAGTGGAAACTGATTGGAAAAAGAGATAATGAAGGGATGGCACAAGCCGCACAACAGCTGGATATATACAGAGACTACGAACAACATGGATTGAAAATATTTGTTATGTCTTGGAGAGGCTTGACTGAACTAAATAACTGAGGACGACAGAATAAAGATGAGACAGTTCAAGAGTCAAGACATGTATTACATAAGCTATCGGCAATTTTTTCCAAAGGTCATGACACATTTTGAAATAAACACTGAAAGCAACTAACAAACTACATGTATATTTTCCCAACGACTTATAATTAGCTTGTTGTTTGCCACACCACACATGAACATTTTATAGCGCAAGTATTACAGAAATAAGAACCGGTTGAGCGATGACAGCTCACAAAAGAACAAGACTTTCGTCACATTCACCAGGTGGCGTAGAAATATGCTAAAACATGTCGACTCGCAAGATGGCAGCAGTCAGTTTCAGGCTAGAATTCATTCATTAGATGCATTTATATAGCGCCTCTTAGAGGATCTACTCAGAGGTGCTCCCAACCTCAGCGCGGCCAAATAAAACTGTTTTAAAATGAGAGAGGAAAGCCTGAGAAGGATCTTTAGAAAGGGAGTGGAGAGTCCAGTGGCGTAGGCAATAGACATAGACATAGACATAGACATAGACATATTTTTATTGATCCCATCAATTCAATTGTACATGTATGTTTAACAAAGTATAGACATAATTCGCAATAAGAAAAATACTCAAAGTGAATAGGTATTATAAGAGTGAGGGAGCAAATAGGCACACCAAAAGGGACAAGTCCCGCTGAGCAGGGGCCTAATTAACAAAGTGAAGTGAGAAAGTGAAAGCTGAAGGGAGTATTGGAATACAGAGATATTACTTAACTAGGGAATGAAAAAACATTATTATAAAAAACAAAACTAATGTAGTTAACACTACATGAAAAACTCAGAGAAAGAACAAAATAAAAGCAAAAGCAATCAAACAATCAAATAAATCAGCATTAGCATGGGTAACCCCTCATGCTATATTAACAGAAAACATTACATAATGTATACACACGTAACAGGTGTTTAAAATGAGTTAAGTTAGTAGCCTTACGAATGTGAATCGGAATTTTATTCCATATGACAGGGCCTTGGAATTTAATAGAAAATTTCCGAATATTTGTTTTTGCAAAAATAATACTGAAGTCTCTATTACCTCTAGTGAGTCCAGGATGCAATGCAGGAGAGAAGTAAGATGCAAAGGAAGAAGGGAGGAGGTTATTGATGTATTGATACATAAATTGAGATGTCTGTTCAAATCTAATCTGCTTAATATTTAGGAGTTTATGCTCAGCAAATAAGGGACCAGTATGACAGTTAACAGTGGATTTAGTGATAACTCGTATGGCTTTTTTTGTAAGGTCCTTAAAACATGGAGATGGGTATCATAGGTTGAAGTCCAAATTAAATTAGAGTAAGTAAGGTATGGATAGACTAGGGTGAAATATAGATTGATAAGCACATGAGAGGGAAGCAAGTAAGAGACTCTCTTAATAATGCCTATGCTTTTTGATTTTTTTTTACTTATTTCGTCTATATGAACTTTCCATTTTAGGTGCTGATCAATATGAACGCCAAGGAATTTTGTCGTGTAAACTTGAGGAATTACTTTATTGTCAATAAGCAGCTCATTATTTGTTATAGGTATTGGTTTTTTATTTGAGCGAAATATGATATAATTAGTTTTAGATAGATTTAATGAAAGTTTATTTGCCTTGAACCAATCACTAGCTGATATTAATTCATTATTGACTAACTGAAGAAGCTGATCATAGGAGGCATGCGATAAAAATACATTAGAATCATCTGCAAATAGAATATAGTGTAAGATGGATGATGAATTTGGGAGGTCATTGATATAGATTAAAAACAGGAGAGGACCAAGGATAGAGCCTTGAGGTACTCCAAATTCTATAGTTTGAAAGTTAGACAATTTTCCATTACAAAGCACCTGCTGTAGACGATTGTCCAAATAACTACTAAGCCATCGAAGTGCATTATCTCTAATACCATAGTGTTCAAGTTTATACAAAAGTATTTTGTGGTCCACAGTATCAAAGGCCTTTGCAAGGTCAAGGAAGATACCAATTGAGTACTCATTATTGTCCATGGCCTTGGTAATTTTGTCCTGTATATCAATCAGTGACATGGAGGTAGAGTGACCCGGCTGAAAGCCATGCTGAAACGGATATAATATGTCCTTATGCTTTATGTATGAAAGTAATCTGTCATACATTATTCTTTCAAATAATTTAGAGAAAAAAGGGGGGTTTCGGGGGTTAAAACCCCCCATTGGCTCCGGAAAAAGTTTTTTTAAGGTTATTTATCCATTAAAGTAGGAAAAAGTAGCAAAAAACAGGGTATCCGGCCATAAACCCCCCCCATGAAAAATTCCTGGCTACGCCACTGGGAGGGTCAGAGGAAGACCATTCCAGGTTGCGGGTCCTACCATCGAGAAAGCACGGTTCTGCATAGTGGAAGTACGGGCAAAAGGGATTGCGTGCAGACTTTGTTCAGTCGAACGAAGAGAGCAAATTCCATTCAGCTATGTTCCATTTTTATTGTAATCAATCACTTCTACAATGTATACATTCCATTATACGCTACTCCTTCGTGTTTTATGTTCCATTCTAACATAATTATTTCATTCTGTTCTATCCCATTCTGTTCCATTACACCATGTTCTATACATGCCATTCTACCCTATTCTATGTCCGCCCAAATCCAATTATCTCCTCCCAATCACCACAATTTCTTGCAATTACTATTACATTGAAGCGCACTATCTATATCACACTGTACAATACTAAATCAACGTATTTTAGTTTAAATCACTCAAAATGACCGAAAAGCCCCTTGAACTCCATCGAATGTAATTTAAATCGCATTAGCTCACGTAGATGATCGCATATAATCACCAATGCCAACAACGTCCACGTCAAATTATATATATAATATATACATACATAATTATATAATATATATATATAATATATATATATAGTCATATATATATATATAGTCATATGGTCTGTAGACACCTGGCAACCTCTTCATTTTATAGCGCAACTTCTACCGCTCGCACCCTAACGACATCTGATTAAACTAAACTCGAATAATCGTTGTAATCGAATCGTCAATCGAGTACCCGATGCAAGGTGCTCCGGATAATTTAATACGCACGACAGCGGGCTCACGCATGCGCAGTGATTAGCTCTCTTCGCCTGCTGCCGTCTAGCGAGCGCCCGACTTAGCCGGTGACACGAAACGGAGTATCCCCCCTGAAAGCTATCCGGGGGGATGAATTAATCTATCCCTCCGGATGGAATTAACCGGTCTATGCTATCCGGGGGGATAAACCACCCTATCCCTTTTTTTAAAATGCGCATAATAATTTTTTTATGCTGCAATCAAAATTTAAAGTGACTAATTGTTTTAAGTGTCCTAAGCAATGCTCAGATAAATGCAACTCGAATTTATTTAGTGACTCTGAATGTTCTTACGTGTTTTAAATGTTTTGAGTGCTCTAAAACAGGGCAAAAAACAAATTATCTAGTAGGAATAAACATACCTGTTAGTATCATCGTTCAAAACAAAGCAGATGAAAATTAATTTGCAAAAAAAATAGACACGGAAGCGGTTTTTTCCGACGTTTTTAATTTGGGGGGATACAATTATTACGGGGGATACTCTATTTCGTGACACCGGCGTAGAAAATCTCATTGGGTACGATAAGAATTTTACAACTATCGTTATCCTGTTTCTAGCTGTTATAATTATATGACGCCGTTTTGATTGCTCTAGACATCATTCCGAGTCCGGTGGCTAATCGTTCTAGCTGCTTGACGACGCTAAGCCGCTGTGCGTCAAGCGTCTGAGTCCAGCGCTACATAAATAATTCAGACGTAGACATTATATATATATACATTATATTATATATATTATATATAATATACATATAGAATATATATTATATATATATTATATATATTATATATAATATACATATAGAATATATATTATATATATATTATATATATTATATATATATATATATATATATATATATATATATATATATATATATATATATATATATATATAGACATAACCCCGGTTGATAAGCTTTCTTAGGTTGACACGATCCTCTTAAGACGATCTTACTGCACTTAATGAACTCGGGAGGATGTACGAATTAATGGGCTGCATCATTGATCGGCCGTATTGTATTGTATTCATACATATTTATTTATATAGCGCCTCTCGCAGAATGACCATTCAGAAGCGCTCACAGCACAAAAACTCTGGTGGAAAAGAACTGTTTTTGAAGAACGAGAGACTGATAAGGAAAAACTAGTCATTAGTTTTAGCCCGTATTGCCGGTGGAAGATTAGGCTATTCTAAATGGAGGGACCAGCCACAGCAAATGCCCAAGAGCAAGAGCAGCCCTTATCCTGTGAACAAAAATATGCAAAAGATCATGTCATTGTATCATATCAAAGTTTTGGAGAAACTTTGTTGGGCAAGGGCAGTCCTAGTCCTGGGAACAAAAGATCAAAGAGAGCATATCATTTTATCATATCAAATTTTTGGCCAAACTTTGCTGGGCGGGTAGGCTGGAGCGCCTCTGAGTAGGTATCTTAAAGGACGCAGGGTTTTGTAAAGCAATTTTTAGAACTTTACAAACCATTCTTCCCCTTCCCCATCCTCCATCGTAAATTATTTCCAATCGGATGACAATGACCTTTCTGAAACTATTTCTAATTGCACAGAAGTACCTTAATTTAAAACTGCACAAGTTCGTTTGCAACTGTAAAATTTGACTGTTGTACAACTGCACGCAAAAAAAACACCGAAGGTGCGCTATATAAATTCTGATGGATTGACGGTTTTTATAGTATTTATTAGAAAATGACGAGCAGAAGAGTTCCAAGATAGTTTCTGATCAATAATCTTAAATGTCGAAGACTGCATCAACTGGAGAAACCTTATCTCTAGATCAATTCCTAAAGTTCGCTTTATAAAGGTTCAAAAATACATCAACTTGAGGAGGTTTGCACAACGGGTGGTGGTATTTGCAGTTTAACGTCACTGTGTGGTAACAAAGACCATTAGCGACGCCCTCCTCCTTTATCCAGGCTTGGGACTGGCACTGGCAGAGTGCAACCAGTGGCGGAGTTCTTGCACAACGGACTGACTTCGCCATAGCCTATACCTTCCAGAGAATGACCCAACAACATTGGGGCAGTTCTGCATAGAAAGGCAGAAATATAGTGGCCTCTTCACCGCTGCCTTAATTGACGGACCCAAGAAACGTTCTAAACTCGCTCCTCCCACTGATAATTTATAAGGACCCTCCCATATTCCAGGTGTCCCTAACTCCGCCACTGCGTGGTTGCACTCTGCCAGTGCCAGTCCGAAGCCTGGATAGAGGAGGAGGGCGACACTAATCATCATTGGTATATAATCATAGCAATGTTGTTAAGCGGCAACAAGCATCACGGGCGAACAACTTACCAAGAAAAACGTTTTTAACAATGAACGTTACAAAATAATACAATGAATTTCATGTAAACCAAACTGCGGTTATACATGTTACACGGTTATCCATTCTCTAAAAGCAGCTTCTCGGACTCCAGAATTATATAGTTAATTATTACATTGAAAACAGAAAAGATCAGAACAAAGTATAAGAAATAGAACAAAGTATATGAAATAGAACAAAGTAGCCTATGTGAAATAGAACAAAGTTTGTGAAAATAGAACAAAGTATATGAATATAGAACAAAGTATATGAAATAGAACAAAGTATATGAAATAGAACAAAATAGAACAAACTATATATGAAATAGAACAAAGTATATGAAAATAGAACAAAGTATATGAAAATAGAACAAAGTATATGAAATAGAACAAAGTATATGAAAATGGAACAAAGTATATGAAAATAGAACAAAGTATATGAAATAGAACAAAGTATATGAAATAGAACAAAGTATATGAAGAGTCGTCAATACACACACAAAATCTTTACGACGTTGGCTCCAGAATATTTTTGTAGACGCGGCTTGCGTAATTCTTAAAAAAAAACACGTCAGAACCCGGCGGATATGAAATTCGACGTCGAGGTGAAAAAATCAGATCTTACCTGAACCGATGCGTATTGACGTCGGTCGAGTTACTTAGTGAGATGAAAGAGCAGACATTGATTTGTGTTTTAGATGATCTAGACGAAATGAAAGGGAGAGGAAGACGACTTTGAAACTGGAATGAGGGAGGGGGTTTTGATGGGAGTGAGTGCAGAAGCAGGAAGGGAATTACGACGGAAGGAAGAAGGGATGGAGGGAGGGAACGGCGGCTGCATGATGAGAACAAAGGCTGGACAAAAGAACAAAGGAAGGGAAGGAGAAGGGAATGAGGAGCAGCTGACGGGAAGAAAGAAGGAAAGAAAAATAATTATATTCGTTTATTCAATTAAAACTTATAAATACGATCCCCAGAATTATTTTCAAGATATAGCAGAAACACATTTATTCGTTCGTTCGTTCGCTCGCTGGTTGCTCACTCACTCACTCACTCACTCACTCACTCACTCACTCACTCACTTACTCACCCACTCACTCACCCATTCACTCACTCACCCACTCACTCACTCACTTACTCACCCATTCACTCACC
This sequence comes from Lumbricus terrestris, assembly GCA_949752735.1. Taxonomy (NCBI): domain Eukaryota; kingdom Metazoa; phylum Annelida; class Clitellata; order Crassiclitellata; family Lumbricidae; genus Lumbricus; species Lumbricus terrestris. The sequence goes on from CATKHU010000208.1 coordinate 61,449, forward strand.
CATTCACTCACTCACTCACCTCACTCACTCATTCATTCTAGTATTTATATAGCACAACTTCAAGGAAACTACTCAGAGGTGCTCCCGACTCCAGCACAGTCAAAAAGAACAGTTTTCGAGTGCTTACAGAATGTTTGAATGTTTCAGAGAGTAACCTATAGTCAGTTAGCAGCTACTGTATGGGCGCTAATGACGCTCGCTTCACGATGGCGATGTGTCCGAAGATGTCAATTATAGACGTCAAAATAAAATAATTTGAAATAGAAAATAATTATGTGTTCTATCCTGTCAAAATTGTTAATTTTTCATATATTTTTTGTTAATTTTTTGAGAGATGATGGTCATTTTTGGGCCTGGTGGGCCACTTTTGGCCCGCGGGTCACGGGTCCCACTGCTCCTTAAAGTGGGTGGGAACGTGTGGGAACGGGGTTCCAACTGCTATCGAAATTCTTGGCCTGCGTTCCCACTGCTCATCATGATGGAACTCTAAAACACAAGCATTTCAATAAAATTCTTCATCAGCGTTCCCACTGCTCATATTTGGCATTCCCACTGCTCACTCAAACCACTTTAACCACTGTGACTACTCTATGTGACGATCCGTCAAACTATACTAACAGGATACCATAGAGTAATGAAATCTCCGGTTTAACTTGATATCCGTCAGCGTATTGAATGGATACAGAGTCTCTTCCTTGGTATGGCTATGCCCGCAGCTAGATCTTTCTCCAGCTTGCCTACTTGATCTTTGCCATCGACACGTAGTATAGGGAATGGAAGGGTGAGCTAATCTTTTGGGGCAGCAGATATCGAACCCACGTTGAAGTGTTTATCGTGCACGCCTGTGTATTACCGTTCAGGTATTGCTCCCCCCCCAAGGAACGAAGGAGGAAGAGTTAGGATCGAGAGGAAAGAGACGGGAATAGGTTTCCAAACCAAGGGAAGGAAGGAATTAAAAAGAAAACGGACAAAGGAAGGAGAGAAATAGAAGGGAGAGAGAAGATTGGGAGCAAAGCTGGAAGAAAGGAATGCAGGAATGTAGGAATGAAGAC
>CATKHU010000208.1:65000-67601 GCA_949752735.1 Lumbricus terrestris
ATAAATTGCGACAGATTTAATATTTCGAATGAACAAGGAGCTATAGGAACCATTTATTGGTTATTGATGAACTATAATATTCTCTCGATCGCTACTCAACGCTGACGTCATCAACGGATGTGAGATAGAGCGCCACCTAACGGGCTAAACCTATTGACCTTTTTGGCATGAGGTCAAATGAGATCATCTGGGTTGTTTACGTGGTGGAATGTCTCCTGGGTCAACTTCTGCACTGGAGACAACTGCAGGGAACAGGTATGTTCATTGTTCATTGTTCAAGGAGCGCGGTAAACAGTCTCAGGTGGCCAACTTGATTGCATTACAGGGAATAATAATATTGTGAAATTAAACTAATTAGAGAATTTCGAAGACGATTAATTAACCACTGGGTTCTGTTCTGTTCCGTACTTTGAGTCCGCGATAAGTTCTAATTCTTATTTCGCTATATTCTATCTTATACCGTGTTCTATTTTGTCATAACGTGTTCTATTCTATCATACCGTGTTCTGTTCTATCATACCGTGTTCCGTTCTATCATACCGTGTTCTATTCTGTCATACCGTGTTCTATTCTGTCATACCGTGTTCTATTCTGTCATACCATGTTCTATTCTGTCATACCGTGTTCCATTTTGTCATACCGTGTTCTATTCTTTCATACCGTGTTCTGTTCTATCATACCGTGTTCTATTCTGTCATACCGTGTTCTGTTCTATCATAACGTGTTCTATTCTATCATAACGTGTTCTATTCCATCATACCGTGTTCCGTTCTATCATGCCGTGTTCTATTCTGTCATACCGTGTTCTGTTCTATCATACCGTGTTCTATTCTTTCATACCGTGTTCTGTTCTTTCATACCGTGTTCTATTCTTTCATACAGTGTTCTATTCTATCATACCGTGTTCTATTCGGCTCCGTTCGATTTTTTTATTTTAATCTACTTTCATAATATTCCGTTGTTACCATGCATCTTACTTTATTCCACTCTGTTCTAATCCGTTCTGCCTTACTTTATTCTAGTCAAAATTGTTCCATTCCGCTTCGTTCTATCTCATTCCTTTTTCTTTGTTCTGTTGCGTTCTACTCTGTTTTGGTGTGCTCTACGATGGTTTTTCAATTTCGTTGTTTAATCTCACTGCCATTGATCTTGCTCTTGACCCAAGTGGTCTTGGGATTTTATCTGCCATAATGTATTGCGACCGAGTTTCAGCAGGTAGACATCTTAATTAAGGACGCTATATAAATTTCAACGGATTGATGTCGAATAAAAAGGGCTATAAGAATCGTTTATAGTCGATGAGCTATATTCTCTCATCAACTGAGAAAATTATATTCTATTGCATTTATATTCCAGTTTAGAACAGCTCTTTACATTTCCAGTCTTATTTTATGTTCTACACACTTCGGCTATGTCTGTGATATTGTCAGTAATTTGTGATAATTATACTCCACTGGATTATGACGGTTTTATTCTCTCAATTTAGACGTAATCAATTCTAATGATATTCATTGCTAGATTCTATTCTGTACTTTACCGTTCTGTCACGTAATTGTATCCGTTCTATTCTATTCTAATACATTCTCTTCTACTCTCTTCTGTTTTGTTACATTCTGTTCTGTTCTGGTTTGTTCTATTCTATTCTGCTCTATTCCATTTTACTCAATTACATTCTCGTCTATTCTTTTCTCTTCTGTTTTGTTCTATTCTGTTCTATTATGGTCTGTTCTGTTCTGTTCTACTCTGTTCTGTCCTATTCTGTTCTATTATGGTCTGATATGTACTATTCTGTTCTATTCTGTTCTATTATGGTATGTTCTATTCTAGTCTGCTCCATTCCACTCAATTACACTATCTTCTATTCTTTTCTCTTCTGTTTGTTCTATTCTGTTCTATTTTGGTCTATTCTATTCTACCCTGCTCTATCATGCCTCTATGCTATTTCCATCATAGCCGCTGGACGCGCTATTGTTTGGGCTTTCTCTCAGTTCGCCGCTCAACGTTGACTTTCATTGGCGCATGTTGGGTGTCTTGAATATTTCTCCCCCGCCTCTTTTCTTTCCCACAATATATATAACATTACCTCGCGTGCTAATAAGCATCTTCTAGATTCGCAGATGAACGGAATTGTCTCCAGTGCATTGACCCACTGCGATGCAAAGAGGATAATTACATCGGGTCGGGTGTGGGTGTTTTTTTAGTACGATTAAGTACGATAAGTATATATATGTGCACTTGTTATAGCGCCTCTTCAAGATTCCTACTCAGAAGCGCTCCCGACAATAGCGCGGACACTGTACAGCTATAGAAATAGGAAAAAGGTCATTGCCATCTATTATTTGGAGTAATTTACAGGATGGGAATGGAAAAAAGAAGTTGGGCAGTTCTAAAAAATCCTTATAAAATGATCTGCAAGCACGCAGGTGGGAATTTCCAGGGGGTTTGGGGTTTCAACCTCGCAGTCTTTCTTACAGCATCATAGTAAAGTCTGTTTTTCACACCCCAATTCCAAGCAGATCATAGTCCACCCGCACCCCCAGTTATTGCTCCACAATAATTCTCACACTGCTCGCATGCATGGTATGCATACTCGAATACTAC
>CATKHU010000209.1:0-17433 GCA_949752735.1 Lumbricus terrestris
CCCTTCTTTGTGGGATAGGATTTTCCCCCATCTTCCACATATTCACGGATGTGTACCATTAGCTCGTTCTTGTAGTGACTGGCAGTGAGATACCGATTGTTGCCAATATGCCGTTTGAATTCCACAAGCTACAGAAACACAAAATAAGATCAGAATTTTGAGTTATATGCTAAATATCCACACAAATCTTTATTTATACATGCTTAACAATATAAAATAGCGTGTTCAATACAAAGTTTAAAGAAAAAATTCTATCATACTCACTGGAATTGGTACGAGAGATCGTGCTGCAATCATCTTTCGCTGTAGTAAGTAACGAATACACCGATGTCGAAAATGAAATATCAATGTCATCAGTTTGTTCAAAGCATTCTTTTATAATATAAGTATTGCACAATCATATGAAATATTTGCATGTAAAAATAAACTTGGGAAATGTCCAGCATCATGGGAAATTATAGGATGTGTGGTTTCAATGCGTGCAGCCAAAGAAGAGGAAATGACGAATACAGCCGGCCTAGGGGTGGGGGTCTCCCATATGAGCCAATTCATAAAACACGCCAGTCATTTGTGGGTGGGGTAGGGATTGCCGCAGGCGCTGCTAATGTCAGCCAATTAGTGATGAGTCATAAAATCATAAGTGTTTCAGCTTTTTCCCTTTGATGTTCCAGCTTTTTCCCTTTGATGTTCCAGCTTTTCCCTTTGATGTTCCAGCTTTTGGAACAATAGGTTTTTCCCGCCGTTTTGAAAAAGCCATAAGTATACTACTAATAATAATAATCTTTTCTTTAATGAGCGCCTGCAAGACGCACTGCGCTTTACATTTACAAGTTATGCAGTAATCTTAATTAAACTTAACTACTAACTGAACAGACAGCTTTGCAATTACAACGGCGCTAATAGCAGCCTACAAAGCACATCCGCCCAACGGGGGCTCGAACCTGCTACCTCTCGCACTCTTGGCCAGCGTGTTAACCATGATATCGCCGATGATGTATCTCTACTGGCCCAAATTCATGATTTGCTGGCATCAGCCCTTACAATCTTCGAGGAGGAGGCATCAGAGTTGGGTCAATTGGCAGAAAGCAATAATAATACCATTAAAATAATAATGATAATAATAATGAAGACGATTTCTATGGGTTGCAACACAGTCTACAATTGCCTACAAGGACGCCTCTGTATGATTAAATTGAATGTGCGGCAACACCTTATAATATAAACTTGGCCAAGAAGTTCAAAAAAGCCGAATAAATAAAAACCAGGGTCATGTAAAACTTGCTAGAATTGGTTTCTTAGACAAATTTTATTCTGTAGAAAGCAAACATCGTGATGTGCATGTTCTGTTTGTCGGCTGCATGGAGAGGAAAAAACAAGATGACGACCAGTATCATGGTGGCCGATATATTCATATGGCTATAAGTCAAGTCATTTACGTGATGGAGACGCATATAATAAATCGCGGCTTCGAGGAGGGATTTGTAGACAGGTAGACATATCTTAGATTCATCCTACGTTCACTGATATCGACGTTTACTGCTACAAAAATAGTATGGTAGCCATCCATTGATGCGACGTTGCGTTCGAAGAAGCGATAAAACGCAGTATAGACTAGACTGTTTATACTTTTACCTTTAGTTGTAGTTTCATCATTAACAGTTTCTGAATTATCGATATTATTAGCTTCGCCCCCCCTCTTCATTTCGGTTGCAGCATCGCCTAATGGTAGACATTTATTTTTATCATTTGTTGATCAATAGATGTCTACCATACTGTTTTTGCAGCGGTTAACGTCGACATCAGTTATAGCACAATGAATCTAGCAATGGATGGATGGATCCGATTTGACCAGGGGTCTATGACAGCAAAGGCCGTTACCCTGGAGAGAAATTTGCTCGGCATATTACAGCACTTAAGAGCAAGATTCTTGAATCTTTGTACTATTTACTTGTGTCTATTTGTATTATCTAGCAATAAAGCGAACGTTTTTCTTTTATAGCGCAGTATTAATACTTCACAGAGGTGTGTAAATCGTGCGAGTACTGAACCTTCCATTGATAAGCGATAATTTTATTATCATTTTGCCTATCGGAGTATATGTAATTCAAATCTCTCTCTCTCTCTCTCTCTCTCTCTCTCTCTCTCTCTCTCTCTCTCTCTCTCTCTCTCTCTCTCTCTCTCTCTCTCTCTACTCTCTCTCTCTCTCTCTCTCTCTCTCTCTCTCTCTCTCTCTCTCTCTCTCTCTCTCTCTCTCTCTCTCTCTCTCCTCTCTCTCTCTCTCTCGGCATTGACCGCAAATTTCTATCACGTATACTTGTTTTAGAAACTCGACTTCATGATTGCGGCTGAATTGTTGTCTTCCTCGCCGTCTGTTCTTCCCATCCTCAGTATATTCTTTATATACATGAGGTGACTATGAACGACGTGGATAGCAATGAAAAGCAGATAGTTACACGCCTTCATAGCAACGATGATATTCGTCATAGTGAAATACATACATACAAGCTTCTCTTATAATAGTTCTCATTATTAATGATTATAGCGTTCAATCACTATTCATAATAATATACAAAGTCTTCGTGGGTGCTGAATTGTATCGATTTCGCTCCACCTCCGGTATTTATATTTCTTAAAGAGTACCTTATTAAGGTGTTTTATACGAACTGTCGACCACAATGATATTATTTATCAATTAAATATGCGCACAATTTTGACACTGGCCAATGGAAGGATATGTCAGCGACTTCATCTTTCCTGGCCTCGGCATATGAAGGCGTGCGGCCAGTACTCTCCCCTCGCCGTCCTATCTTCCTGCTCCTTTCAACTGAGCGATTCCTACAACATCTACTATCTCCTCTTCATCCATTCTTCACTCATTGCCTAGGACAATAATATGAATAACCCACGCTATCGTTTTAGCTGCACGTCCTTTATTTATAGCAACTTGACGACCACCTCTATTAAGGTGTGTCCTACGTAAACTGTCGACCACAATGATAATTATTATTTATCAATTAAATGTGTGCACAATAACCACACTCTTTCACCAAGACCATCATTTACAAACATCTACTGGTTCACTAATCAATGATTAGCCTATAGCGACTTTTATTGATATCCGTTATTATTGTTTAAGTGCAGAACACTAAATAATATAATAAGAAATTTTTTAAACCATGACCCCATTTGAAGAAGCTGTGCGCACTCTCCCATCTGGAAACAGCTCTCACCTCATCATCATATAATGCAATTACGAAAAATTTCTAACAACTATTTAATTAATTAATAATTAATTTAATATTTTTCTTGTTTAAAATTTAACACATGTCAGCGTTCCTTTGTCCATGTTCCATTGTTCCTCAATCGTTTCAAAAACCATTCTCTTTCATTGCGGTTTGGTGCTGTCGGGTCGGGAGCGCCTCTGAGGAGTTTCTTTTGAAGTGGTGCTTTATAAACCATGACTAAAATTTTCCAGATATTTAGAAAACTTGAACCAAGAATAAGATTCCAAAATATAACGTTATAAATTTGCTTGATATATAGATCCGAAGATCAATGCGATCGGAGAAGCGATAAAACGTCTCTCGCAGTCAAGACCGTAGCTAGGTGAAAAATATAAAAAGTAATATAATTCAATTACCAGCACCACAATGTAAGAACTACAATGTGCAGTGTGTTCACCGCCAAGAACCCGCAGTAGATCTCGATTTTAGAAGGAAAAAAACATGAAAAATAGATCGTTTTACGACACGGTGAACGGTTTTTTCGGGCGAAAAAAAACCTATAGACGCAAAAAAGCCATGTGACGGCTAAGATAAAGTCATCAAAATTTCGATGATGAAAAAAGGTCGTCAGAAAAATTTGGCCGAATAAAGTTGGCAACACCCCCCCCCCCCCAAAAAATCTAATCCTGGCTACGGCCTTGCCCGCAGTATATGGACTATTATATATAGTTGTTTAAACTTTCACCCTTAGGTGCCTTAGTTTCCTATGTAACAGTTCTAAATTATCGATATTATTAGCTTCGTAATACTCCTTCATTTCGGTTTCAGCCTAGCGCCGCTCAATATTAGACATTTCATCTCTTTTCTTTGATCAAAGTGTGACTAGTTTAGGCCTAGGCCTACTGTAACAGATAACGCAGCAGCGAACGTTGACAGCAGTCTCCCTACGAGTTGCGGTAGTGATCCGGCGATCAAGCGATCTTATGCATTTTATAACAATTGTACGAATAGTTTGCAGAGGTGTGTAAGTCGTACGAGCACTGAGCTTTACATTGCTTAGCGACATTATTTGCCAACCGAAGTACAATAATTTTATAACCTTATTATTTTATCGATCGTGTGTGTGTGTGTGTGTGTGTGTGTGTGTGTGTGTGTGTGAGAGAGAGAGAGAGAGAGGAGAGAGAGAGAGAGAGGAGAAGAGAGTAGAGAGAGAGAGAGAGAGAGAGAGAGAGAGAGAGAGAGAGAGGAGAAGAGAGAGAGAGAGAGAGAGAGAGAGAGAGAAGAGAGAGAGAGAGAGTCCTTGCTGTCCATACTTATTGAAGTAATTGAATAAAATTGGAATGCATAGGTTTAGATTACTGAGAGTTTTAAGTAATCTGCCATTATTGCCTCAAGATATTGCTAAACAATAGATAATGCAGGTCTCGTATAAAACACCTGGAACACGAATACCAGTGGTGTTATAAATGCTGTAGATTCGACTGTCTATTGTATCAATGCGTGCTGCTACAACCAAACGGTGATTGTATCAATATGGTACTTATATGCAATGGAAAATACCCTATTATCAGATGGAGCCATTCTATAGGTTGTGTATACAGGGTGGGCGACGTGTGGCAACTGTGGCATGTCTCTTTTTGACACGGTCATCGTCGTTTAGATTGTCCTTCACTTTCGAGTCCACATCTGGCGAATGCCAAGTCTAGAGTCAGCTTTCCTTATGTCCATGTATAATTCATTCAATTAATCATTGGGCAAAATTTTGTCTTTGCATACTACAGCAAAGATTATTATTATTAGCGGCTGCCTAAGACACCTTTAAAACTCTCTATTTAGATCAATAAAAATAATTGTGCAAATGCGCTACACCGGTTCATTAATTGAGACAGCTTTCCTTATATCCATGTATAATATTATTCATTCATTCAATCATTGGCATTATATAGTGCATCCTCAAGTAAACTATTCTGCGGTGCTTCCAAGTGAACCGCGACTGAAGGAAAGCAACTTGAGGTATTTGTGGGCATATCTGACCGGAAGTAATTCAAGATGGTTGCCTGCAGCCAGGAAAGCTCGGCACTGCACAGCAGCTAAGTCAGCCCTTATAACTAGAAGTTCTCCCTCGCAGCTGAGTGAAGAGCTATTCGCGCTGTAAAGTCGGACATAGGACGGTTAATATCACGAAGATAAGATGGTGGAATTCATGACTAATTATTTGAGTGGTAATCTAAGCATGCAGTCGTCCTCGTTTGTTATTACTATATCTGTTTAATTTACCCATGTGTGCCTAGCGTACTATATATGGGAGGGGCGGTCCAAAATTTGGTAAAAATTCAAATTTCTAATAATTCCACAAGTATTTTGCATCAAATCTATATAAATAAAAATGTAAAACGTTGCCGTTTGTTACCTAGGATCTCCGAAAGTTCTTGACTGATTGTTTTGAAAAATTTTGCAAAACGTTCCTTTCGAACATGAGCGGGTTTGTATAATGCCATTTGTGAAAAAGCGAATGATTACGACCAAAAAAATCACAACTTTTAATTCGATTCCAGTGATTCCGATTTCAATTTCCACCCGACGCTGAGTGAGAGGAGGGGAGGGGAGGGGAGGGAGAGGGAGGCAGGGGAAGGGAGGTAGGGAGGGAGGGAGAGTCTTTTCAGCCACAGCAACGCGTGGCCGGGTATAGCTAGTCGTTTATAAAACTCTATGCAATATGTTGAACGTCTTACACACCTTTGCAGAATATTCTACCAATGTTATAAATTGAAGATCGTGTGTATACGACCTCATCTGAAAGTGTTGCAGAGGAAAACTGTAAAGGTGATCATGAACTGTTGGTAAACAAATAATAAACATGCGTTGCACTGGGTTGCCAGAAGCCGAAATGAAATGTGCCTATGCTAAATATAGCTCTAATGATTCATCATTGTTATTTTTGTTTTGTCACTGGATCACTCCCAGAGAAAACAAAACAACTTAAACTGCCCCTTGGATGGTAACAGCAAAAGTCCGGATAAGGTGGGAGGGCGACGTTGTTAATCTTTTTTTATTTCACAGCGCAGCTAAATACCAGCTGGTCAATTTACCGTGATAATTAGCACACAAGACGTTACACGTTTTAGTGTTGAGTCCTAAAGAGTTCGACTTAGGCACCTTCATAGCGCATCCTTAGTATGGTTTATATATAGAAAACGCGTAAGATCGACAGCTCTTAAGTGCTGTAATATGCCGAGCAAATTTCTGTCCAGGGTAACGGCCTCTGTTGTCATAGACCCTGCAGGGTCAAATCGGATCCATCCAACACTCCGCCGCTGGTTGTACTCTGCTGGTGCCAGTCCCAAGCCTGGATAAAGGAGGAGGGCGTCGCTAATGGTCTTTGTTACCACACAGTTACGTTAAACTGCAAATACGACGACGATCGACTTTTAATGGCCGTCAACACAGCGCCACTAAACACGAACGGTATCTGTCGAAGGAAACATCGAATTCGTGCATAGGATTGTCGTAGACTCTTAACCACAAATCTTCGCTAAACGACGGGTTATTCGATCGTTGCTTGAACACCTTTAAGACGCATTTTACGACGCCATATGTGGTAAATTGTTTTCGGTTTTCCCACAAATATGATGCGTAATTGTGAACGTATTGAGATTGACTTAACCGTTACGGCCAATGTCGGCTACTGTAACAAACTGCTGATAAACACGGAGAACTGCTAATAATTTGTTGGTACCAAAAATCGTATTTTTGACCCCCAACCACACGGTGCTATTCGAACATTTTGTGAACCCACTATGCGTACGTACAAATGAGCTTCTATAACCCCACCCCCTACAAAACATAATTACCCAAAGTCCTATACAACAAATTTTACTTTAACGAATACTATACTACAGCAGTTTATATTTCAACACCATATTTGCTAGCTAAAATTTCTCAACTGCTATGCTTTACTATTTAGATCTGAACATCATCAAATGCAATCGGAAGACTATAAGATAATATAGAGTAATAAATAGGCTAATGTTGACGTGGGTATTATAAATTGTATTTGCGCATACGTCGGCTTAAACATTTGGTCGAAGTCCCTCTTTCGCCATAAGCACCCGTAAGTAAAATCGTCTACATTAGATCACCCTTTCCACGCTCTATACAACGTAACATGTGGGTAGTCCCAGCGGTTCTATGACTAGTCGTTTAATAGAAAATCATGTGGACAAGCCGCAAAAGTGGTCATTATGATACAGTGAAATACTTTTAGCGGAGATCATAATTATTATTATGTGTTGATATTTAAGTTCCACCTAACCCACAGCCACTTATCTACTCGTTTGTCCATGATGCCATTGATTGAGTTGACGCAGCAGGTATTGTGTCTGTAAATTCATGTAGCGCCTCTTGAGGATATGGATCTCTAGAATTCTATTCAGTTCTTCTGTTTAACGACGCTGTGTTATAGCGAAGGTGTTTGGCGTTGCCCTCTTTGGACTGACTCCTGTATACAGATTTGTTGCAACTTTTAGTAGTTTATCAACAGCATGGTTGTAGCCGAAAACGGCCGTTTAAGTCAACCTAAGATGCGAAGAGGAACGTTTATGCAGCCAATGATTTAGTTTTATATAGCGTGGTAAAACGCGTCTAAAAGGTGTTTTAGGGTCAAAAATCAATGCTAATTCCGATATTTTTTTGAATTCCTCCATCATCTTTACTAATCACACATCATCACCATCCTCATGTTCCTCTATCCATCACATATCGGACTTTTCATTCGAACTAAAGCCACACTTTTTCACAACTCTTCTTACCATGTCTCATCTGATCCTCCACCTTCTAATTCCCGGCCCAGACGACACCCGCCTTAATAACTGTTCCACCACTCTGATCTTATGGTAACCGACCCGGACCACTTTCGTACTTCTCTTACGGACAACACTGTTCTCAGCGTCGCTGTCGAACTTATTTGAGCCTTTGGACTAGAACTGGATCTACGCTGGTTAGGCGGTGCATTGAAGGACTATCTCCACCGTATCTTCGAGAACTCTATTGTTCCACCTTGGGAGTTCAGCGTCGATCCGCCCTTCGATCGGCGAACCACGCTGAGCTTTTGGTTCCCCGCTCACGAACTGCTATCCGACAGCGTCGTTCATTCTCTGTGGCAGGTCCTACAGCTTGGAATGGTCTCCCTGTTACACTGCGCTTAATTCCCAGGGGTCACTCCGCTCTGTTCCTTAAGAACCTAAAAACTGTTTTATTTATCCGTGGTTGGGCCGGGAGCGCTTCTGAGTAGCCTACCTTGAAGAGGCGCTATATAAATTTCTGAAACAAATAGATAAATAAAATACCCAATGTTCGACACTTTTGTTTTTGTTGATCACCATTTTATTGCCACCGAGGGCTCTTAGGGTCGATGTTTCCGGTTAAGGGTTGTCTTTTGACAGGAGCTACATGTAGCTTACCAATGCCTATTCTTCGTTTAATGGTTTTGGAACAATCAGTTTTAAAGGTGTCGAATACGAGTATTTCATTATCTATATCTTTACATTATTATACTCGATAAAATAATCGTAATAATTATTGCTTCGGTTGAAGTGGTATCCGTTGAAGAACGCTCTTTTATGACAACAGTTGGGTACTTGAATCCAAATATTACATTTTATGATAACTGACTGTTCAGGTGGGTATTTGAATCGTGAAATTACATTCATAGCTTTCTCAAGAGGAGTTTATATGATGTTGATGATCAGAAAGTGAGCGGAGATAGAATAACTGCGATGAAGTCATGGAAACACTCATCTAAAAGTAATATTTATGTAGCGACTCTATCTATGGCGGGTGGACAGTTCCCGTGTGACATCTGTGTGTGCTTCACGTATTGGTCTATTCCCACACAGAAAGACTCACTGACGATGACGAAATCCGTCGAATCGACGGTTCATTCCATGAAATTGTGTAATGAGCATAGAGTTTCGCTAGTACTTAGTTTTTTTTATCTTGATGGAATGCTCCAAAATATGATGACTACAGTTGTGTGAAATCAAGTAGCAAATGTTAGCGCAGTATGAAAGGTGTTTAGGAGAGTGATGGTCTAATATTCGTCACACTGTATAACCCTTAAGCGACCAAAGTGCACTAATGGGTGGTGGTGGTGGTGGTGGTGGTAGCCCAATCACTACCGTGCAGTAAATAATTATTATACTATACGTCTGCTGTATTCATTACGTCTATAGATTACAGTACAATCGAAAGTATGATATTTTTGAAACTTTACGTCATTTACCTCAAGGTTTTAAAAATAATTATGAATACCTGTCACTGTGTATTTCGATGACGTATTCTTGGTTTATAATAATATGCGCAATGAACAAAAACGCAACTATTTGCAATCGATGGTGACATAACATCAAAATTTAATGATCTTGTGTCCTATATTTAAACAACACGGTGTCATTGTGATAGTCATGCAATTATGACGTCATTCGTGAATAATCCCCAATGACGTCGCACGCTGCAAGTAATACCTCAAGTATAATATTAATTTATTGTCTGACATCACGCGATACCAATGCCGTCCGAACGAGTATAGAGCCTTTTTCAAATCGAGGAGTCGGCGACTGTGAATGCGCAGTTCTGCGTCAAAAGGGACACACATATCTAAGGGGATGTCTGTCTGTCTGTCTGACTGTCTGTCTACCTGCCTGTCTGTCTGTCTGTCTGCCTGCCTGTCTGTCTACCCGCCTGTCTGTCTGTCTGTCTGCCTGTCTGTCTGTCTGTATGAATATATTTATATGTCAGTATGAAGTTTTTAAATAATTATAACTCTCCTATGTATCTATAATGTGCGTATAGTTTGTCTGGCCACACTAAAGTATCGTGTCAAAGTCAGACATCGAAGAAAAGCAGTGGCCAATCAGATTCCGTTTCCGTCTCACGTTGTTTATATAAAGACGCGCGTTTTCCCACACAGTTACACACCATTCAGCCACTTTCGTTGCACTAAAGTTGTCTAATCTACTGGAATCAATTCCAGTATGTATAAAATTACTGTTTTAATACGGTTCTTTATTCTATTCGAGTCTTTTCCGGTACACTTAGCTTCTACGGTCGGGCCCACAACAGAACAACCTTGGTCAAGTTGATCGGGCGAGGGCCGAGCGAAGGCGACTGACTGGGTAACAGTGTCTTTCTTGTCTTGCAACATTACTAACCTTGTCTACTTCTTTTAATAATTACCAATCAACCAGAGTATTTTAGAGCAGGGAAAAACATGACCAGCTAAAAGTCAATGGTGACTATCACCAACGGGCGCTAGAGGACTAGCGCTTGAGACGTTGGATGCTCATACAGTGACAAGGAGACTATATCATAGGATATACAGCGATACCTCGTAGCTACGTGAGCCACGGTTTACCAACCGTGTACAAGTATCAACACATAGTATGTGTGAGCATAATTGTACATCTTTGTACAGATATGTTGTATCACTATACTTGTGTTGTATATTTTGTGTGCAACGAGTGAACTTGTTTGGCTCCGAGCTGCATGTAGGTGCGGCACAAAGGCAGCGGACCTTCCCAGCCATGACATAGGAGGAATACCTGGTTTAGATAAATATACACAAAGATATACGCCACACATCCAAACGTACCAGACCACGTCACTCTACCGTTGGGCCCAACATTCTGTCTGTCCAATCAGTACACGTGGGTATTGTATGAAAAAACGAAATCACTGGAGAAAGCATAAACTGCTATTGCTATGATGGTAACAATAGTCTTACATCGATTGCAATAATAACAGCCGTGTTAATAATTGTGATAATGGTGATAGCGTTCTAATAATCAGAAATAGCATAATAATATGTTGTAAAAATTGATAATTTTGGATATAATACTATCAATTGATATCAAAAGTAACTATATTCAGTGGATGTAGGCCATGCCGTAGTATAAGGCCGAGCAAACTTAGCGCTAGAGAACTAGGCAACTGGCCTCATCTGCCAATTTGACTTGAACTGTAATTGAATGCCATTCTAAGTCGATGCCACGCATTTGCTGGCTATAAAAAATTACATTGTCATAATGATGCTGATCATCCAACATGAAGACAGTCCACCGTTAATTTCTTAATTATTATCCTCTCGATTGGGCGCTTACCAAGCTATGTCTTATTCAACATATGATATCCAGTTGTCATTTATTTATATATTTGTGCAGACCATAAAAGCAGGTGTTAGGAATGCATGCATAGTGGTGAGGGCAGAATTCATTAGGAGTCAATGAAACTGAGCTTCTAGTTCTAGCACGATAGAGATTGGGTTGGTTCGAGCTGTGGGTTTGCGATCGGCTCTTGACAGATTTTTTTTATTAGTAGACTGCGTCAAGAGATATGTCGTTTTGTTTTTCATTCACCAGTCACGCGGTGGTTTAGTTGTATATCGTATGCCTTAACCTCAAGCCTTTGTGCAGCGACCTTGGATAAGTTGGTCAGCCATTAATGTCTGTGAGGAAGGGAACGGAAAACCATGTAACCATCATCTCATCCCTAGGTGGCTTTAAATCCAATTGAAATGCTTGATCATCGTAATCATCTGGTCATGGCTGCGGGGTTTTAGATTGAGCTTAGAATACTTGAAAGTCCACAGATAAAGTTAAGTTCTGATGTTATTATCGGCACAAAGATAGCGATCATTCCATTCAGTGTTTACATTGATTCGTATTGCACCGGTGTCATGCTTCTCAAATAATATCAACAGCTTAAAAGTTTTCCCAAGGATCTTAGGGTTCAAATTTTTCATGAAAAAAAATTTTGTTATCAACTGAAGGCATGTTTGGTATTTATAGCATCGGCTGTATAAGTGTTAAAGGTGTCTAAAGCCATGATGTAATAAATTCTGCTTCGCGACATCTTGGTATGATTTACATGTATATTTAATTGTCACTTTTATCAAAAGTCGTCTGCCGAAGAAGGGACATCGTTTGCAAACTGTAATTCAAAAGTTGGCGCTCCCTAACTCATTTTTAGACTGAGATCAATAGAGTTGGATGGATCCGATTTTACCAGGGTCTATGGCAACAGAGGCCGTTACCCTGGGCAGAAATTTGCTCGGCATATTACAGCACTTTAGAGCTTTCTTCTTTCGAAGTTTTTTTTTCATATTATGCCTTCTCGACAGCGATGCTATGAATATGTATAATGGATGTGATGATAGGCGTCCTATTCGAATATATACATGACACTGTTTCGATGATTGTAGAATTTAATCAGGCTCATTAAATATTGCTATTATAATTTATATGGTCTATGACATAACAGCGTTTCATTGACTTCTTCCTCGCCGTGGTGTCTTCTGTAAAACGACGTTGCTTGCAAAATCCGATGATCAATGAGATTGGAGTAGCGATAAAAATTAAAACGCCTCAAGCGGTATAGACTATTGTTTGTACGTAGTTTCTTAATTAACAATTCTGAATTATCATTGGCTTCGTCCTCCTTTATTTCGGTTTCGACCTATAGCACCGTCCAATGGTAGACATTCCATCTATTTGTTTTATCAAAGTTTGACTACCATGCAGCAGGTATTGTGACAGTGAACGTCGACTTCAGTCTCTTACGAATGAGAAGGGTGTGATCTAGCGACAAAGCGAACTTGTTTCTTTTATACCAATGTTTAAATACTTTGCAGAGGTGTGTAAGTCGTGCGAGCACTTAGCTTTACGCTGCTTATCGACATTATTTGCCCGCCGAAGTAAATAATTATGACCTTATTATTTTATCGTCAAATTAGGTATGCTTATGCTTCCTTAGGCAGAGAGAGACAGGAAGAACTCTTAAATGACCCTGCGTTGTAATGGCGACTGCAATTGAAATCTCCCTTCTCCTTTACACATGGTTCGTACGGACAGAAGTTTAAGGCATGGACCGAGAATTTCTTTCACGTATACTTAGTTTAGAAACAAGACTTCATGATTGTGTGTGAATTGTTGTCTTCTTCGCCGTCTGCTCTTCCCATCGTCAGTATATTCATTGTAGATGGTTGAGTTGACCATGTATGGGAAATAGCAGCAGCAGCAGACCTATTGATGCAGAGTTAAGGCCTGACATAGCTCCTCTCGAGGATATGTATCTCCAGAATTCTATTCATTTGTTCTGTTTAACGAAGCTGTGTTATAGCGAATGTGATTGGCGTTGCCCTCTTCGGACTGACACCTGTATACAGATTTTTGGCAGCTTTTAGTAGTTTATCAACTGCATGATTGCAGACGAAAACGGCCGATGAAGTCAACGTAAGAAGCGAATAATGGAGGAACGTTTATTCAGTCATTGATTTAGTCTTATATAGCGTGGCATAAACGCATCTAAAAGGTGTTTTAGGGACAAAAAAACAATGTCAATTCCGATCTTTTTTAAAAGTCCTCCACCATCTTTACTGATCACACATCATCACCATCCTCATGCTTCTCTATCCATCAAATATCAGGCTTTTCATTCGAACTAAAGTCACACTTTTTCTATAACTCTTACCGTGTCTCATCTGATACTACACCTTTCAATTCCCGGCCCAGACGACACCCGACTTAGGAGCTGTTCGCCCGTCTGTTCTTAAGTTAACTCGACCCGGACCACCTTTGTACTTCTCTTATGAAAAAGCTCATCGCAGCGTCTATGGATAAGCTGGTACCCTCGCTTGCCTTTTGAATAACGCTTTATAAGTTAGTAGATTACGATTACGATTACGATAATAAACTTCTGGATAATTCTTATTTTTGTGTTTCTTGTTTATCTCTGTTTGTTAATGTTTGCGGTTTGTCACTCAGGTTTTAATAAACGAAGATTATCAAAATAAACCATTTTGCCTCTAAGGGTTGCTGACCTTAACCGTCGCGTTTTCTTTGTATTATTAACTTGATGGATGGATCCGATTTGACCAGGGTCTATGACAACAGAGGCCGTTACCCTGGGCAGAAATTTGCTCGGCGTATTACAGCACTTAAGAGCTTTCTTCTTTCGAAGTTTTTATTATTAACTTGATTGGCGATTAAATGCTATATTACGAGCAGTTTGGCTACATTTTAAAGGTGTTTAAAATAAACGCTGTATTGTCGATTGTTAATCTACCATCTTGTGATTCATAATTATGGCCTATACATGTAACCTCTCGCTTTTGTGGGGCGCCGTGAAGTAGTGGGTATGATCGTTGCCTTACAACGAGAGGGTTGAAGGTTCGAATCCTCCTCAAGCCGTCACGTAATGTTCAGTAACATTTTGTATCTGACAAAACCTGTGTTTACATTACTCTCATGATAATTAACTGCTCTGCTGGAGATATGAATCTCGAACCTTATTATTTTTTAATCGGTGAAAGTAGCGCATTGTCCCTGCAGCGTCGTTCTCCAACTTATTCGAGCCTTTGGACTAGAACTGAGCCTACCAATGGTCGACACTTTTCCTTTGTTAATCACCTTTATATTGCAGCCGAGGGCTGTAACAGTTAGCGTCGATTTTTCAGAAGAATTGTAGTGTTTTTACAGGAGCTAGCATCCTTTTTACAACCACAGTTTAGCTTTGTCGTTACAGCTAGCATTCGAATGACTATTCTTTATTTATGGTTTCGGAAGATTCAGTTTTAAAGGTATCGAATACGAGTACTTTATTATTCATATCTTTACAGTATACTCGATGTAATAATCGTAATAATTATTGCTTCAGTCATGATGGGTGGAGTATATTAGAAGCTGGGGGGGAGCTAATCCCCAAGAAGACACAGATTGATTTTTATCGTGTAAATGGAATCTTTTCTCGGGCTTAGTCCCCCCCCTCCGCCAAGAAGGTACAGACTCGGAAATTTGTACGTGAAAAACCGTTCTGTTCACGAACGCGAAACTTCAGAATGACTAAAAAAGGTCATCAACTTTTTGGGCCGAGAAAATATTTGTCTCGCCGCTTGTTACGGAAAACCGATGAGAAATATACCAATGATGCGCACTTGTTCCTTTTATAGCACTGGAGAAATACTTCGCAGAGGTGTGTAGTCATGAGAGTTCTGAGCCTTCCATTCCTACGCGACATTATTATTTTGCCCGTCGAAGTATATTATTTTATCGTCAAAATTAATTTGGTAGGCCTAAGCTTCCTTAGACAGATAGAATACCTTTAAACGACCCTGTGTTATCATGACGACTTTAATTGAAATCGCCTTTCTCCTTTACACATGGTTCGTAATGGCAGAAGTTTAATGCACTGACCGCGAATTATTTCTTTAACGTATACTTAGTTTAGAAACGCGACTTCGTGATTGTGGGTGAATTGTTTTCTTCCTCACCGTATGTTCTTCACATCGTTAGTAAATTCTTTATATAGATGAGTTGACCATGAACGTCGATAGCTATGAACAGCGGATCAACCGACACAGAGTTAGCGTTTCATTACCGACGCCTTCATAACAAAGATGATGTTCGTCATACTAAAATGCATACATGTACATTTGCATACAAGCATAGTAGTTTTTCAGATTAAAGATTCTAGCTTTAAAATTACTATTCATGATATTATATACAAAGTCGATGTGTATATAAGATGGTGTCTTTTTCGCTGCACCTCCATTATTTATATCCCTGAAGATCATCTTATTATGGTGTTTTATAAGAACTGTCGACCACATTGATAGTATTTATCAATTAAATATGTGTGCAATTTGACACTGGCCAATGAAAGGATGTGTCAGCGACTTCATCTTTCCTGGTCTCGGCATATGAAGGCGTGCGGCCAGTCTTCTCCCTCGCCGCCCTATCTTCATGCTCCTTTCAACTGAGCGTGTCCTGAAACATCTACCTCCTCCTCTTCATCCATTCTTCACTCATTGACTAGAACATAATATGAATAACCACACTCTTTCTCCAAGACCATCATTTACAAAATATCTACTGGTTCACTAATCAATGAATATAGCGACTTTTATTGATATCTATTTTATTGTCTAAGTGCAGAACATTAAATAATAATATTAAGATTTTTAAACTATGATCCAGTTAAAGAAACTGCACATACTCTCCCATCCGGAAACATATCTCATCTCATTTTCAAATCGGCGATTATAAATAATTTCTATCTGCTAGCTAATTAATTAATAATTTGAAAAGTTGTAATATACTCCTTTTTCTTGTTTAAAATTTAACACATGTCAGCATTTCTTTGTCCACGTTCCAAAGGCGTTTGAAATCATTCTCTGATGAGTTTTTCTTGAAGTATAAACCCTAGGAATAAACATTTTGAAAGTTGACAGCTTGGAATTCGAAAAGCACCTATCCGATCCATTAGATATGGTCAACTTATCGCATCCAATTGCAATCATTCCACACCACATATTTACGAAGTCCCAGGAATCAAATTTTCCAGATGTTTAGAAAACTGAACCAAGAATATGATTCCAAAATATCTCTAAGATATTTCTCAAAGTTTGTCCTTCCATATGTTTGTTTATTTGTATGTCCGGATTTTGACTCTTCGTCTCAGAATAGGCTCGAAAATGAGAGAGCGTCGGTTAAAAAAAAAATTGCAATTGATTCTTACCCAAACTTTAACGTCATGTCGACTATTTTCAGCTTTTAATTCACTTTAGAAAACGAATTATTGGTATTTTAAGACAGATTTCATCACTAATCGCTCACGTGACTTAACAAAGAGTCTGCAGTCGGCATGACGTCATACTTGCCCAGTAATAATTTCCGCAGCGCCCCGCAGAGGCGGATCACGTTTGGCTTTTTGAGGAGGCGGGGTTGGGTGGAGGATTGGCGAAAACCCGAAATTTAGCGGTCAGCGATGGGTACCACAGTGGAGTAGTCTTTAAACTTTTAAAGCCCTAAATTTCCCGGGCAACGCCGGATAACACATCTAGTAACGTTGTAAATTTGCTTGATATAGATCCGAAGATCAATGCGATCGGAGAAGCGATAAAACGCCTCCCGCAGTCAAGACCGTACCTAGGCGAAAACATAAAAACATTATATAATGCAGTATTATTACTAGCACACAATGTAAGAACTACATTGTGCAGTGTGTTTGCCGCCCAGTACTCGCAGAAAATCTCGATTTTAGAAGGAAAAAACATGAAATTAAATCGTTTTGCGACGCGGTTAACTGTTTTCGGGCGAAAAAGCTATACGCAAAAAGCATGTGACGACTAAAAAAAGTCATCAAAAGTTTCGATGAT
>CATKHU010000210.1:0-12485 GCA_949752735.1 Lumbricus terrestris
TCATTTTAGCCATTAACTAAGTATAGGCCTACTTGGTTATCATAAAATAATTATTATGAGGGGCACAACCAGAACATTTTCCTAAGATGTCAACTTAGCAACAATAACTCTACTACTTCAGTGCTGATAAAAAAAGAGAGATTTCAAATTTCAACACAGGCCTAGCAAGGGGAGGGATTTGGGCAGGGGCCGTATTTCGTATAGCCTGTACCTGTAATCATTCTGCGGTGTGTCAAGTAGTAAAAGGAATATTATTATTATTATCATACTGTAGTACCGGTAGCCTATCATAATTATATTATAATTACAAATAATAAAATCGTAATTATATAGTATGAAATAAGATCATGGCATAATAATTATGGCAGTTTATGCAATACAATATAATAAACAGAAACTAAAAACTAGTATCATTTTGTCAAATATTCTGGGCGGAACATTATCTTTCGGTCGCTTTCTCTGCTGGAAATGTCTAGATCAAACAAGCTGAATAAATATTATATTAGTGTTGTACTAATTTGAATGAAACATTCTTAACTAGGTCTCAATAAAATAGCACGCACGGTATTATCAATAATTATGTCATAACATATTATCAATAAATTGGTGAGACACTGTGATGTAGCCTAAAGGCATAGGCTATCACTAGCACTTTTAATTCATCACTAGGCAATTTTTAGAGACCCAGACACACTCAGGTAAACCAGCTAAACACTGAAATCTAGTGCTTTATAAACCATGAATTTGACTAAGATACATAAGAATGAAGGAACTTGCTTGATTGTGTAATCCGAAATACTGATAGAGCGAAAGACCCGTACTCCCCAACCCACCCCACAAAAACTCATCGGATTTGGAAAAATTGTGTGGGTCACCTTTTTAGCGCTGGAGGTGCTCAAGAACCCCCAGGACCCCTGGTTGCGCCACTGGATATAATAGGTCTACCCCCGAATAAAAATTCTGCGGGCGCCCATGATAGTAATCTTCTCTTTAATTAAGCGCCTGCAGACGCACTGCGCTTTACATGTACAAGTTATGCGGTAATCTTAGTTATCATCAAACTTAACTAAACTTAACTATACTAACTGAGCAGTCATCCCGCAATACATGGCGCTAATAGCAGCCTACAAATCATATCCGCCCAAAGGGGGCCCAAACTCACTACCTCTTGCACTCTTGGCCAGCGTGTTATCCATGTAGTGGGGCGCGGTTGTATAGTGGTGGCGTATGTATGTATGCCAAGTCGGCTTTGATGGCATCTGTTGGCAAGATCATTATAGAAGAGAAGGGAGGAAGAGCGAGGCAGGGAATGGAATCACGGGGCGTTAGACTTGATTACTCCCAACACACGGAGGGAAACGATGATGAAGAAGTTATAAACAGAGATAAGACCCATACGTGGAAACCGCATTAATTACCTATCGCGAATTGAGATACAGACGCAAGAAAGGTCACGGGATGATTACCACATTAACCCTAACACACAAACACACGGGGAGTGGGGGTGAAAGACGATGATGTCTGAGTTGAAAGCATGTATGTATGTATGTATGTATGTATGTATGTATGTATGTATGTATGTATGTATGTATGTATGTATGTATGTATGTATGTATGTATGTATGTATGTATGTATGTATGTATGTATGTATGTATGTATGTATGTATGTATGTATGTATGTATGTATGTATGTATGTATGTATGTATGTATGTATGTATGCTGTAGTGTAAGCCCAACTCTGTTGGACACTCATAATCATCCGTGAGCAAGGCAGCAAGAACCTACCTCAATCATTTTATACACAGGGGGCTTTAGAGCCATGACATCGACCTGCCTTCTGGCAGATAACTCATCATGACACATCTCTAATATGATCATTATTCGGAATTAGGTTGAAGTCGTAAAACCGCTTAATTATCTGATTCTAATCTGGGGTGTCGAGGCCCATGAAGGAGGAAAATTCCTGTAGCAATACATGTATGTAGCGCAGTACGTGTGTACTTTATAGCTGTGCTATGCACCGCATGTATAGTATTTTATGTCACCGCTAAGTTTTATTTTACGCTTGGCTGGTGCACGGGTGAACACACACACACACACACACACACACACACACACACACACACACACACACACACACACACACACACACACACACACACACACACACACACACACACACACACACACACACACACACACACACACACACACACACACGCACGCACGCACACACATGCACACACACACATTATATATTGCGTCATACAACTCTGTTGGCCGATTGCTCGTTTTGACTGAGCACTCCATCGCCTTGGAGACTGTTTGGACTGTCAGGTTCAAACGCAACGGATTCTCGGGGGGGACCTCGATTAGTCGGGTCTATGTACGCTGACAGGCGGGGGGACTGCGCGGTGGCGTCTGGCCAGGCGGCTCACGGCAGTTGAAACATCTGTTGCACATAACTTGGGACCTCACAGACGCAGACATACATGTAGAGAGACAGACAAGCAGACTGACACGGACCTCCATTGTCGATGAGCATCAAACCACTACAATTTTAAAATATTAAAAATTTAAAAAGTACTAGTAGCCTCTGCCAAATAGCTTGTAGGCTAGAATAATGGTTATGGTTAGTATAAGGGTTACGGTTAGACCTCTGCAATGTAGCATCATAGGCTTTAGAAATCTTAGAATAAAACACTAGGCCTCTGCCATGTAGCATGTTTTGTCGGGTCTTGAGAAAAACAGAAGTATCATAATATAATACTAGGCCCTGCGATGTAGCATGAAGGCTCTAGATAGAATAATAGAAAAGTATTAATAGTACGCCACTGCTCTGTAGCATGCGGGCCCTATAGAAAAGAGAAAAATTTAACAAAATATAGTACAATTTTAGCAAAATATAGTCTGCCAAGTGGCATTTAGGCCCAAGAGTAGGTACCAACACCACCACCACAACCACCACCACCACCACATGCGCAACCGCTTATAGCCTACTATAGTTTGTATGTACTTGTATGTGCACTTAGGCTGCAAAGCAACGAACATACCCAGTACACTACGACACCCCACAAGTACTCCAGCGCCACTACTATATACTATACTAGTATACTATTACTATACTACCACAACTACTGCTACTACTACTACTACTACTACTACTACTACTACTACTACTACTACTACTCCTACCGATTAATTATCTGATTATAATCTGGTCGTTTTGACTGAGTACTCCAGGGAAACGAGGTGCCATGGACTCGGTGATTTTGAAAGGGGTTGGGAATTGCTCGAGTGAACAATATACATGTAGAATGGATTGCAGGTTTAAAGCACTGCAGTGCTGGCAGAACTACACAGCAAATGCACAGCACACTAGTTCGTGTGCTAACTTCCTTTATAAGCACTCGTATGCTTCTATGCCCCATAAGCAGCCGGGCTCAATCCATCTTCTTCCCCCTCTTCCTGTGTCGGCCTTCCCCCTCTGCAATATGTTATCTAGTCCATTCCTCTGGTGAATGAAGGTTTCTGAGATGGGGAGGGTTTGGGGAGGGATGCTCTGCTCCCCGTAAGAATTTTTTCAATTTCCGCATTTTAAGCTGTCATTTTTACAAGTACCATATTTCAGTGGAAGGATTGCTGAAAAGAGAAGTCTAGAACTTAATAAATAGGCCTATATTTTACAATAATATTTTTTTGGGAGTTTCCACATTGTAGGCCTAGACCTAATGGTACTATAGCTGTTTACGATGTCATCCTAACAAAATTACTCCAACACTTCAGTGCTGATAAAAGAGTGTTTTGAAATTTCGAATAGGTCTACTTATAATTACGATAATTGCTTTATTTATCAAGTTCAGCAACTCAGTTCTGCTGGTGATGGACTATACATGTACATGTACGATAGCGAATAATTGCTGACGAGAGTAAACTTAGGCCCATCAAAAATTATAGCAGGTCTAGCCTAGGCTATTTGTTGCAATTCAATCAGCTTAGGGCACAAGACGGTCCTGAATTGCTGACCAAGATACAATTATTAGCAGAAGTTGTTACAAACCAGGCAGGAAGTACCAAACTGCCAAAATTGGGTAGCCATGCATTGTGCTTAGCGACTCTGATCAGTCACCAGTGTGCACTGCGAGAGGCGTTACATAAATTTATGGATGGAGTACAATGAAATAGAATGAAAATACAATGTAGGCCTAGGCCTTCGTAATATATTATGTTGTTGTACTAAGTGTTCAAGGAACACAACATTTTTTAAAATTTGAGTCTGAAATTTGAAATATAACACTGGTGAGAAGCCACTTAGTTGTACAAAAATAATAAGCTTAGTGGTACATGTAGGCCTATTAATATCATGTTCATTATAATAATTATGATTGTGTCACTTATTAAAATAGTAAATAATATTATTATAATCACATAATTGTAAATTTGATTATGGTATATTATCATAACAGTTCGTGTGATGCGAAAATGTAGATATATTATAGGCTGTATACATGTAGCTAAAAACTATTACCATTCTGTCAAAATTTTCTGTGGAGGGGAAGTACCACTCTACTCAAAACTGAAAACATTGCTCTTTTATAAATCCTATCCTGATTCTTCCTCTTCTCCTCACATCCCTCGCCATTTCAACTCTAAACATCACCCACCTTGGCCGTCCATCTATCTGCCTGCCTGACTCTCCGGATTTGATCCGCTGACTATCGATTTTGTTTTGACTGAGCGCCAGTGAATAAGCTGGTTCCCGCGACTTGGCTTTTGTGGGCGCTGTAGAAGTCTGGATATTACGATTACGATTAGGAAGTACTGATTGATAACCTGCTTCTCTATAAGTGCCATTAAACCACCCAGAGCCTCCGCTGTCATTAGCCATCCAGCTAATGATTTGTGGGTGGAGCCTCGACTTTGCTAATCACCGCTAATCACCGCTAAAGAAATAGATTAGCGCGAGAAAAACGGGTCTTTATCGGACGATTCTGTACACAATAATGAACGATTCTGTACACAATTATACGCGATTTCTGGCTTTGTACCGCAGCATTAGGGCATGATTAGGGGTCTTATATTGGGAACAGTACTGTATTTGGATAGACATTCGTATTGACAAAGAGACTGCAGAGCAGCATTACAGATATAGAGTGCTACGATTTGAATTCCTATAATTATCAATGCCATATACGTTACATGAAATTCCAACTAAGCACAGTCATGTAGGTCTACTAACAAGCTGAAATGCAAACTGAGAATGTCTTTGTGTTGGCTATGCCGCTATAGCCTACTGGCATGCCTGTGCTCAGTGAGGCCAAGGAAACTTGAGAGGAAAGACCTGACCTGTCAGTCCCGGGGTAATAAGTTCAGAGGAGTAGATAAGTACACGTATAGGCACTTACATATAGGCAGATGGAAGTCGGCAGCCGGACTGACAGACAGACAGTCTCACAGGCAGTCAGTAGAGATAGACTCAGCCGAACGGGTCAAGGTCAGGCCGACCTGCTGCTGGTAGAAGGTAGGGTTAGGCTCGTATACTCACAATATTTGACATGAAGTTGAAAGGGAGGTCACCCTCACTCACTTCTGCAATATGGTTGTCGTCTATCTTAAACCAACAACTCATCTTAGGATGTAGGCCAATGCGCGAGCGCTCATTCTTCATTTTAGAAGTTGAATTGATAAAAACAAGTCACAAGTCGAAAAATCACCACACTCTTTATTAAGGTTTCACTTTTCGAAATAATATCACGACAAATAGCAAAATGTCAACAATTAGGCCCTACCGTAGAACAATAACCCCATATAAGCCCTACCTGTAAGCCCCAATGCCCCATGGGTTGTCGTCATAGGACTAATGGTGCATAAATCCTCACATCTATATAACCCGGAATCGACATTTCTTTTATAAAGGCTGCTGCGATTCGGTTAGAAACTGAGCTGAGCTAGTCTGATACAACAGCGGTGGACTCTGGCCAGGTAATAATTGTTGTGGACCTTTTAAGCGGTTTCCGGTTTCAAAGGCTTGACAGATGTATAGCACGGCATAGCGTATACCAACCCACTGTTAGCCACACGACACGACGTTATCGATTCGCAATTATCTAACCGTCTGTATGCAATCACAATATGAAGCGATAAGGCATGACTCGAATCATCAGCAACTACATTGTATTAGTGCCATGACCGAAAATGGGTGTAGTCACCGTGTAGGACAAAATCCCGGACAAAATCCCAAGGACAGACCTCCGGACAACCCCCCATTTAGCCTAGGACGAACCCTCCCCCCGGACAAACCTACCCTGTACAAATGGGTGTAGGACATTAGCCCCCCCTGGACATTATCCCCCCGAGGTAGGACATTATCCCCCCCAGTCTATGACACCATTACCTAAAAATGATCCACCAAAAGTAGGCCTATAAATAGGCCTATGTTAAGTTAATATCTGTACAACACACATTAGTTTCTCTTTGTAAGAATATGGTAAGTTGATTCCAGGTTTGATATGTAGGCTATATGATAAAACATTTAAAGGTCCTAAATGTCGAAAGACGCGAACAATGGAAACGACGCTAATGAGGCTACGAAGCTTAGACGTAGCTTAGGCTAACTGACGCTAACAAACCTTTGTTGTACACACTAAACACATAGGCCTTACAAACGATTCCAATTCGTTCATTTCAAATCTAAGTCTAGGCCTACTGACACAAATTGGACCTACGTATATGACGTTAACAAACCTTCGTAGGGCTACGTACACTGTATACGACTCCAATTCGTGCATTTATCTACTGTATAAGCTTACTGAATATAATTTTGAATGGAAACGACAATAATGAGGCTAAGAAGCTCAGAGGTAGTTAAATGACATCAAGAACTTTCGTTTGCATGTTATTGCCAGTGAGAAGTCTTATCGGTTGCGGCATTATTCTATGATTTGCACATGTGGGGGGGACTTTGTCCGGGGGGATAATGTCCTACGAAAAATCGGGGGGAATATGTCCGGCGACCGGCGGGGCCATTGTCCGGGGGGGATCATGTCCGGGGGGATAATGTCCAGGGGGCTAATGTCCGTTCCCCGTACATATAGCCTATTTCTGTTGTTAATTGAAATAAATTAAAACACGTTTCATCAACCCAGCTTTTATATAAATAGAAGCAATAATAATTATTGCTTTGATCAATTCAACTTCTAATCAAATAACTATTATTTTTCATCAATCCAGCTTCCATTAACGCACAAATTTGTTTCATCGGTCCAGCTTCTGTTTAAATAGCAACTATTGTTTTTATCAATCCAAATGTTGTTGTCCGGGGTTTGTCCGGGGTTTGTCCGGGGGTTTGTCCGGGGGTTAATGCCCGTTCCCTGAAACAACAGTCTATCGATGTTGTCAGTAGCCAAGGACACACC
This sequence comes from Lumbricus terrestris, assembly GCA_949752735.1. NCBI lineage: Eukaryota > Metazoa > Annelida > Clitellata > Crassiclitellata > Lumbricidae > Lumbricus > Lumbricus terrestris. The sequence goes on from CATKHU010000210.1 coordinate 7,418, forward strand.
GTCGCCTTCAATTGTAGACGAAATCAGGACAGAATTTCATGGGGTTTCCCATCGGGGGGGGGGGGGGTGTTCGCAAATTATTCAGAATTAGTTTAAAAGTCTCGGAAATTACTTATTTTGGGAGATTTGAACCAGTGAAATCCCGAAATGCGAAAATAAGATAAAGATAAGTTAAGTTAAGTTACGATAAGACAAGACAAGACAAGTTAAGTTAAGTTAAGTTAAGGTAAGTTAAGATAAGATAAAGATAAGAATATTCTTCATTTGTTCAATTGCTGTAGATCTACATTTCTGTGTACATAGGTCTAGTAATAATTAATAAACATATAGGGGCTTGTAATTCATAGATCTTATAAAGGCGGTCAAATAAGAAACACATCATACTAAATCTAAAACCGCAGGTAGGGCTTATCTATATAAATAAAGAGAAGATTCTGTGTGTTTGTCTGTCTGTTTGTTCGGTATGCATTTCCACAGTTTTTGAGCTTTTCGTTCCAAACCTTCACCCCTGGGTAGGTCTCGGCATGAGACACAATGTCGATGGGTTGGCGGTTCTCTACCACCATGGGGGCCAGGGTGGGCGGCGAAACCCCCAAATTGTTTTTCACTAAAACGCACCTATTGGTATGATTTTTTTAACCTAGATAGAGGGCCATCAGAACCACCCGGATCAGTGGTTTGCGAATCTCTACCACCATGGGGGCCAGGGTGGGGTAGGCGTAAACACTAATTTTCGCTATAAATTTTCATTCGCTTGCCATAGTTTCGCAGTTAGACAGATTTTTACACGGGCCACCTCGCCTCCACCCAGCACACACCTCGGCCTGCAGAGGCCTGGTGGGGCAGTGGTGGGGTGGGCGGAGGGGTGTGGGCGGTGGAGGCTAAAATTTTCCAGAAAACCCTAATTTCACGGGTGGCGTACTGGTACTGGTGGAGGTCGTAGTGTTGTGGGGTGGGGGTTGGTGGGGTGGGGAAGATGGGGGTTGGGTGGTGGGAGGGTGTGGGGGTGGGGTGAGGGGCGGTGGGGGTGAGGAGGAATTTTCACGAAAATCATAATTTCACGGGTGGCGTACTGATGCAGGTCGGTGTGGTGTAGTGGGGTGGGGGGAGGGTGGGGGTGGAGGAGGGTGGGTGAGGATGGGGTGGGTGGGGGAAGGGGTGGGTTGGAAGAGGGGTGGGTGGGGGCTAGGGGTGAGGAGGAAGTTTCCTGAAAATCATAATTTCACGGGTGACGGTACTGGTGGAGGTCGAGTGTGGTGGGGTGGGGAGGGAGTGGGGGTAGGGGTGGGGGATTTGTCCCAAACCCAAATTTCACGGGTAGCGCTCCGGTGGAGGTTGGAGTGTGGTGAGGTGTTTTGGGGTGGGGGTTGGGGTGTGGTGTGGTGGGGTTGTGGCCGGGAGCTGGTCGAATCTTAAATTTCCCGGGCAACGCCGGGAACCCCAGCTACATGTAGTATCATAATAATGATGAAACAATGCATTCAGAATAGGCCATAAATATTGTAACAGATACAGAAATTTTTGAAGGGGAGGGGCCAAAATTTTCGGTCTTGGGGCAGGTAAAAATTTTCGTCTTGGTCTTTTTTTTGTCATTTGTCTCCAATTTCAAAGAAAATTATACCATTTCATCTACGGCCAAAAAAGTTGTTGATGACCTTTTTTAGCCGCACGGCCTCGTGGTGTGCGGACTTCGTGGGTGTGGAGAGGACTTTCGAAATTACTCATGGAGGGGGGTACGTCAACTTTCCGAGCCAGAATAGCTGGTCGAAAATAAAGAAATTTCTAAATGGGGGGTATGGCCGGATTGGCCCCCCTCTGGGTCCGCCCCTAATTATACGAATCACTAAAACGAGGCAAGCAGTTCATCGAGCCATGCAGTCTTGCGGTGGATCATATGGCCACAAAGTGTTATCGACTTCATTTCCTTATAGTCTCAGTCTCTCAGAAGATTTTAATATTAAGTCCCCCGCTTTGGGGAGAGAGAAATTCAGGTTTTTGGGGAGGAGGAAATGACCGTTCGGACGGACGGCAGGCACTTAAAAATATGACATATGGCCTATCCGATAGTAATTTATGATCTTGTAAATCTGACGATCTTTTTTATTGTGTCGTTTATTTCTTTATTCTATTAACGGATAACACATAACACTTTCATCGTATAATATTAAAACCGTTCACGTCACACAATATATATATATATATATATATATATATATATGCGAAAATCTCTAAATGTTTTCTGGTGAATGTCAACTCTCCCTCTGGAGATGCCTTGATGAAACACTGAGTCTCGGCATGTGAAGGATCCACAGTCTTGCAAAGATGACATCCGCCGACCAACCATAATAACGTAAATATTGTAACTTCTATCATAAATATTAATATCACTATATATTAAAGGCTACTAAATGTCCTACAAATATTCTCATATCAGTCAATAGTCACATTAAGATCCATAGATACTGTGATAAGATAAAATATCAATGGCCATGCTAAAACTAGAGGTCACGACAACTTGTGCGAAACTAAACGAATAGGCATTATGCATATGCTGTAGGCCTATGTTAATAGGCTTTTATTATCAGGAATGCATTTCATCTAATCATCCCCCACGTTTAAGGTGATATCGAAAGCAAACAGGAGAATCGTCTTTTGGGTTTTTGGTTGAAATCCATCGAGCTTTGGGGTTGATACCATCAACTTGAGTAAGGGTCAATGTTCCAATCCCGTAAGAGATGTAAGTGTAAGCAGTAGCGTTATCCCAAGTGCTATCATCAAAGTTAGTATTCATCCAATTGGACGAGAGGCAATCGTTAGTGACTTTCCAGGTGTCATCCGTACATATGCTGTTGCTGGATGCCAGCAGACCAACCACGTCAATTGGATGATCCCTTTCGACCTCAACGGCGATGAGACTGGCTGTCAAGGGGAGAGGCACGCTGTCCACTCTGCACCAATCGTCTGCGTTTGGTAGGTCGTCTATCGAAATGCCATCGATGTACAGGTGCTTCAATTTTGCGATGGCCTTGATGTTAAAAACTATGCAAAGAAAAAACAGCAACAGTACGCAACCCTAGTTATAGCCTTCGTGAAACAGCGTGGTTTCGCCGCTGGCGAACCCTGAGTAGGCCTACTATCATTCGTTCATTGTACAAACTCGTTGGCACAAACACCACAAGGCTCAAAAGTAGCAGTTTAGAGACGGAAAACAAAGAAATAGCCTAATTGTAAAATTGCAAGAGATTGGGGAATGCATAAGAGGCCAGGGCCAAGTGCTAAGGCAAGCCATGACCTTGTACAATAATTGCCGCACATGCAAGCCTTAAACTGGGACTGGGCGGTCATGGACGGCGTCCAGGTAGACCTTAAAATGTATTTTCAAATCTGAACGCCGTCCTGCCACTTATTAGGCCAGCACAGGCTGGAGAGGTAGGGGCGTCTATAGGCACTTCTTTTCTACAGACCGACAATCAATGGTCAATCAACATCATAAATGTAAAACGATGGAAACGAAATAAAAATCGAAAAACGCATTTGAAAGCAATAACTGAGCTCAGAACTATACGCCTATGAACCTGAGTGAGAGCATTAATAAAAACCGTAAAAGTCCAACCTTCGGATCCGCAGCTTCTCTGTCCATAAGTTGTACTCTGAAAGAAAATATCTCTGATACAGATTCATTGATGTAGACATAGCTATAGACCCATGGGCGGAGACTTGGTCAAGAAGTTTTTTTTGGGGGGGGGGGGGCGAAGGGCGATCGCCGAGGCGCGACACGGCATTTTGGGGGGGGGGACGGACAGACGGCTGAGTCTCCGACGAAATTTTCCATTTTCGCCGAGAAAAATTTCTGACAACCCTTTTTTTTTAGTCATTTGGTCGAAATCTCCTGAAAGACCTAGTCTAACATTTTGCCTGTCAGAAAACTGATGATCTTTTCCATTTTTCAGCCAAAATAATTTTCTTCTCAAAATACCTGATATTATAATCGTTGTGCAAATTTGTAGTCTTTACTTTTTGCAATAATTATTAATTATTATCAGAATGAACCAATTTATCACTGTCAAAATTTACGATACTATTCGGGAATTTTTTTAAGTATTGGGGGGGGCATGACAACGGACGGTCCCCCGCCACAAATATTGGGGACCGACCCCATCTCTCCCCTAAGTCTCCGCCCATGGCTAACATTGAGGGGACCGACCCCTTCTGCCCCCCCCCCCCTAAGTCTCTGCCCAGGTTAGGTCTAACTAACGAAAGTAAGCAACCAACATAAAATGCTACATAGGGCATAACTGCCTACTTTAATCACGCCAATAAATTTGTAATAAATTATGTTCGGTGCCATATATCTATAGTGGATATATAGCATATTCAGTTATAACCTATATGCTTTCCTGGAAGACATCTTCTCCAAGAAGTGATGATCGCAGCAGCCTGGCGGCAGGTCATTTGATGACATGCCTATTTTGCTCTTGACCTGCATTCTTTAGGCCAGGGGCTTCTATCCCCCCCTAAGCAACTGGGCGCAATCCATCTTCTTCCCCCCCTTTTCTGGACCGGCCTTCCTCTATGTATGCAATATAATGTAATCTAGCGCATGCCTTCCTCTAGTGTGGGAAGGAAGGTTTGTTTGGAGAGGGACAAACGAGCATCCAGCAGACGATCGCCGAAGCATGTGTAGCGCCGAGAAGGGACCTGGTATGGGGAGGGAATGTGCCCTCCCATAAGAAATTTTTTGCGATTTCCGCATTGCAATTTCAGCATTTTAAGCTGTCCTCTTACCAAAATTACTCTACTTTTTCAGGCAGCCATATGTTTTGCGCCTCTGATCACTGTGCACTCGAGAGGCGTTACATAAATTTTTAGAGCACAATGCAATACAATAAAATACAATGTAGGTCCTACATTGTAAACCCACGTAATAATGATGTTGCTTTACTAAGTGTTCAAGGACCAAATTTGACTGTCTGAAATTTGAAGGATAACATTGGAGAGAATCCATTTAGTTGTGCAAGATAGTAGACTATTTGTATTAACATTAGGCTATTTTTTCAATTATTATATG
>CATKHU010000211.1:0-32500 GCA_949752735.1 Lumbricus terrestris
TACTCGACTGTTTGTATGCAAAAATGCATTAGTTAGATTCGGTTTAGAAAACGGGCTCACCACTATAATTATTGCCCCTTAAAACTTTTTGTTTAAACGTTTTCGACACCATGGCTTGCCAGCAACGACCTTATATAAAACAGGTATCGACATTGACACATATTAATATTTGGGAGCTTTTTTTACACCACATCGTAGAACTAAAGAACAGATTTGTTTTTCAAGTCGGCAAAAATTAATAATAATAATTATTATAATTATTATTATGCTCTATCTTCAATTTCTCACCGCAACAGAGAAATTTTATAGCTGGAATGGGCGATTTTCAATTGCTGCACCATGTAGTGATTTTTTGATACCGTAGCCTACGCTTGGGCAGTCGCTGTGTTTGAGGGGGGGGAATAAGACTTTCACTCACAGTTTCTCAACGCTATCAAGGGTGCTCTGGATCAGCAGGCAATGGATCAGAGGGTAGGCCTAATGGGATCATTAGAAATGGATCACGTTCTCGTATCGCTACCTTTGAGTGCAACCGACTAAGACCGAGGAAGGAAGGAGGTAGGTTTAAGTCAGTGATGCAAAACACAGGATGGAATTGAACAAAGAATTTCAGTCTATTGCCATCAAGAACGCTGACAGAAGAAGACCCAGACGTCTGCTTTTTTTTCTTTCATTCAACCCAGAGGACAGCGCAGGAAAATTATTCACTCAACGTCTAGAGTCTTTCAAAGACGGGTGATAACAGTGCAACTGGCCATATTATATGACCAGCAGGCCCAGCACTATATTTTGCCTCCAAAAATCTGTGACAATCTGGATTTTGTTTTGAAACAATTTAGAATTAAAGGTTATACACGCCAAACGAGACAGCAAGAAAAACATTATAACTATCAGATTATGCTTTCTTTGTAGGAATTGTGTAAGAAAGATGCGCTATTTTCTCCGCGTAATGGAACGCTCGTCTTGCGTTGTTCGAGTACTTAATATGATGTGTAAATTGGCATGCTGCTGTTTACGTGGGTCAATAGAAATTCAGGAAGTCACAGAAGTCGTGAATTCCGTGATACTCGGCATTGCCTTGAATTCGATGAATTTCAAAGACTACAGGCTATGTGAATCGTGATTTGGAGCAAATTTTGCGAAGATGATGCAACACGATGTTAGTAACAGATTATGTTTCGCAACATAAAAAATCATAAATAAATAGAAATGAGCCACTCGATTATGATTTCGTGATTTCGTGATTTCATAGCCTATACAACGCTTACACGGACATCTTTTCGTGGCATTGGGCTATCATCCATAGCGACAGCTTCGTTTGTTATTGGCGTCATTGTTGAATAGTAGGCCTAGTTTATAATATCTCGGTAAAAAAGCGTGATTTCTTGCCGAGAATTTGCTTTTTTATTTACAAATCCTATTTTGACTGAAAGGTGTGTTGCGTGAATTTCTACTGGCTTCTTGTACAAGAAACTTGTGCACGTTGAGCGTTGGAAAGTTAAGACCACACAGGCTACAACAGTACTAGGCTATTATGTGTATATATACTGTATCGCATTATATTGTTGATGCCGTTTCGGACGAGACAATAATTATTATTAAGGATACACGACAACAAGGAGTTAGCTCTAGCATCAACCACGGCCATTATTAGAGAAGGATATATACTTAATGCGGGGGATATACATCGCCTTTTGGTGATGCAATGCTGCGTGACATTTCCTTACATTATGGGATATAATATTATCTGCACCAGGAAAGTCAATTTCCATCGACTGGCAAACAAAATGCGCTTCAGGAATAATCGAAACTCATTCACGTGCACGTGGCAATATTTATATAGCTCTATGCCATGGGCAGTGTTCATACATAGGCAATGCATACATTTATAGGAATATTATTTACATAGGAATATATGTAACGGACTTGCAAAACACTTCAGATTTCGAAATCGAAATGGATGTTTTTTTCTGGTTATTTATAGAGGTCTGGAAGAGTAGTGGAAGACGGTGTTCATAATTATGCACATGTGTATACATTACACAATTATATATATGTTTGTATATAATGTATCAAAATGAGCGTGCACAAGTGTATATTAAATATAGGCTACATTTATACACTCAAACTTCATGAACATATAATATGCACTATGCGTATAGGCTATATATGCACAATGATTTCACATGTATAAATATTCTACGTGTGTGTGTGTGTGTGTGTGTGTGTGTGTGTGTGTGTGTGTGTGTGTGTGTGTGTGTGTGTGTGTGTGTGTGTGTGTGTGTGTGTGTGTGTGTGTGTGTGTGTGTGTGTGTGTGTGTGTGTGTGTGTGTGTGTGTGTGTGTGTGTGTGTGTGTGCATATTAGATGTATTATATGTGGATTTCTATACGCACATCTTAAGCAAATAGAATTGCGTAAGTAAGGAGCATTATGAGAAGCAGTAACCTATATATATAATATATATACATATATATATATATATATATATATATATATATATATATATATATATATATATAGTCTGTAAATCAGTCGGCAATTCTTACCGACATGAACGCGGCGAGGAGCGGCGGGAAGAAAGGACGAGCACTTGCCAAGACAGGCGCTTCTGCAACTGTCAATCATAGTTTCTACAAATCGTCGGCTATCTATAGAGAGCGGCTTTGACGAGGAGGCACGAAGCACGCAGACACGTAGCACGCGCCTGTTGCATCGCTCGTTGCCTGCCATGACAACGATAAACCTTAGCTCTCTATTCAGTTTCAGCAACAATGCCGGGAATGTAGTGAACTATCTCAGACATATCTTTAAAGAAGCACTTGCACGCACGCGCACACGCGCAAACACACGCAAGCGAAAACTGTAATACCATGCACTGCCAGTCCCGAGCTTGGCAAATGGAGGAGGGTGACATCAACGACCTGCAGAGAAAATATGTCGCTAAGCACTTAAACTACTAGATAACCTTGTGCGTAATCAACGCATATATTATGTACAAATAGACAGACAAACAAACTGAACCCTTTGAAGGAATATGACAGACAGACAGACAGACAGACAGACAGACAGACAGACAGACAGACATACATACAGACAGACAGACAGACAGACATACAGACAGACAGACAGACAGATGGACAGACAGATAGACAGACAGACAGACAGACATACAGACAGACAGACAGACATACAGACAGACAGACAGATGGACAGACAGATAGATAGACAGACAGGCAGACAGACAGACATACAGACAGACAGACAGATGGACAGACAGATAGATAGACAGACAGGCAGACAGACAGAAAGACAGACAGACAGACAAGGACTAACGAGGACGGCATAAATCTTGATCAAGACGAAGAAGTTGTGGACATTTTACATGCAGAGTGAGAGCAAGAGAGAATTTTCGAGGAAGGCAGAGTGTGACAGATGCAGTTACAGAGAGGGACACAGAGACACATAGAGAGGAACAGATTCACACAGTGAAAGACAGACTGGGACACACACACGCACGCACACAAACACAAACAAACACACACACACAAACACTCACGCGCGCGCGCACACACACGTAGACATATTCAGAAAAAGAAAAACCGAAAAAATAGAAACAGAGAAAAGCGGATGAAGAGATCACGCAGAGCTGCCTGTAATCGTTAAACGGTTTTTTGAAATGTTACAACAGGTTTGAGGTAAAAATAGAATGCTTTATGACCCAGAGTTTCAAAATAATATTGGTCTTAGTAACGTCTAACTGGCAATGTATCAACTTGATATACCGGTAATTATGCAATATGCATGTGTATGTATGTTCATATAAAATTATATTATGTCAGCTTGATATAATTATGCATGTTTATATATATATATATATATATATATATATATATAAAAATTATGCATGTATAAATATATGCACATTATGTATCAGGTGTATGGATGTGCGTTTGCTTTAAATGTGTATGTATCTCTGCATCGTCTTATGCATGCCGACTGACAGTAAGGCAGGCAAGCATGTTATTATAAACAGACATAGGTACAGACACGCAGATGGGTAAGCAGACAGACAGACAGACAGACAGACAGAGACATACAGACAGAGAGAGAGAGACAGACAGACAGACAGAGACAGACAGAGAGAGAGAAAGAGAGACAGACAGACAGACAGAGAGAGACAGAGAGAGAGAGAGAGAGAGAGAGAGAGAGAGAGAGAGAGAGAGAGAGAGAGAGAGAGAGAGAGAGAGAGAGAGAGAGAGAGAGAGAAAGAGAAAGAGAAAGAGAAAGAGAAAGAGAGAGACATACAGGCGAAGACAACTATGGAAAGCACTGGAAACAGTTAAGACCGCTCAACGAGTGCACGGTCACCCACCCCCACACCCACCCCACCCCCCATGAAACGGACGGCTCTTAATCATTGCTTTTGTTGCGGTCATTTGTTGACCGCTTGGACAGAACCGGATCCATGCCAGATGGAACTGATGGCAGCATCCGCTTAGGCTAGAGCAGCAGCAGCAGCAGCAGCAGCAACCTCATTCAGCATCACGTACATCGCCGACGATGAGGGAAGGGTGATGACAACCGACGGTGGAAGATTACCTCTCGAGGTCATGACCTCCGTCTTGCCTGTCTGTCTTTCTGTCTGTCTATCTATCTATATGTCTGCCTGTATGTCTGTCTGTATAACCGACAATGTGTGCCATATGACTTAGCCTACTGTTTGATGGGTTGTCTCTCTCTGTACTGAGTCTACCTACCTGCCATGTTCGTGTCTTTCCACGTCTTTCAATATCTGTCCATCTCTGTCAATATCTGTCAACGTCTGCCTACGTCTCTTCATGTCCATGTCCATCTTGAGGCTAATGTCCTTCGTTGAATGAGGAAGACATGTACTGCACACGGGATGGATTTGGTAAGCAAAATGGAGCTTGAAAGGCATTTAAAGGACTGGAAAGGACAGAGAGATAAATAGAAAGAGAGTCAGTTGGAGGGAGAGAGGAGCAGACGGAGAGGGAGAGAGAAGGGTAGGGAGGGACGCAAGAAGACAAGGCTGAAAGAGGCAATGTGAAAGTCAGAGAAGGAAGAGAGGAAGACAGACAGTGAGAGAGACCGACACGACGGACAGATAGACAGACAGATGAATTTACAATTTTACAGACAGACAGATACTGTAGACAGACACGATAGCAGACAAACATATAAGCATACTGACAGACAGACAGACAGACAGACAGATGAATTTACAATTTTACAGACAGATACACACTGTAGACAGACACGGTAGCAGACAAACATATAAGCATACTGACAGGCAGACAGACAGAGGCACAGATAAATTAACAAACGAACAGACAAATAACAACTTGATTGCGCCACAGAGAACAGACTCACAAGTAGATAAGTAAGCAGGTATAATTATTTTGCTACCAACCTCAGTCGTGGGAGATGCACCAGGAATCAGAGTTTAAGCCACACAGGGTTCTAAGGAGTACGTTGTAGTAATGTAGTAGTCGTTTATTGACAGAGCAACACCAACAAAAGACAGAGTAACAGCAATCAGTACAAACTCAATGACTTTCAAGTGTATGCTGGACAAGTCAAATGATCAGTCGAACAGGGTCACATGGACCAGATGAGATGTCATTAAAAGAGATGAGATGTCATTAAAGGGGATTTAGACATCTTGATGGTCTTACTAAAAGCCATCTGATTGGCCCACGTGATTCCTGCTTTTTCGTGACGCTAGTCCTGTTCGTGAGAGCTTCTATCACTTCGCTTGGAAATCTTATTCCACCCAGTGCGGTTTAGCTGTTGAATGAGATTTTTAATTTAAAAGCTTACTGCATCCAGTGCAGTTTGGTTGTTGCTTCAGATTTCCATCTAAACTATCCTATTGCATCCAGTGCGGTTGACTGTTTCGCGTGGGTGCGTCGGGGTTGAGCGTTGAATGAATGAATAGCCGCCGGATTCTCTGACCGTTTGATCCCCAATGTCCGAGGATTGGACCTGGACTGCTGCTCCGTGCCTCTGCCTACGGGTCATTTGATCAGAGAGCGACTAATTGATCAATGGAATTGTGTCAAGGATTCGATCATTTAACATAAATTGCTGCGATCCAACTGACGCGTTAAAGATAACGGCTAGCTACCGTCCTCAATTACCTTATACTTTATTTACCGTGCTTTAGTAATAATCGTAATCGTAATCGTAATCGTAAACTCGAAATTTCTAAAGCGCCACTCGAAAGCCAAGCGCGGGGCACCAGCTTATTCACGAGCGCTGCGTTGCGTTAGAAGAGTTGTCCGTGAGAATAGTCCGTGGTGGTCCGGGTCGAGTTACCATAGGATCAGAGGGGCGGAACAGCTACTAAGGTGGGTGTCGTCTGGGCCGGGAATTGGAGGGTGGAGGATCAGTTGAGATAGGGTAAGAGATCGTGAAAAGGAGTGTCTTAAGTTTCGAATGAAAAGCCCGAGGTGTGATGGATAGAGGAGCCTGAGGAAGGTTGTGGTGTGTGATTAGAAATGATGATGAAGAAATGATGACGATGATGATGACGATGATGATGATGATTGATGATGATGATGACGATAATAATAATAATAATTAATAATAATAATAATAATACTAATAATAATAATATAACCCGAAACCAAGATGACCTTGCATCGATCAACCTCCTCTGTTAATTATATCAAAATATTAGGGGACATCAGAGAGACAACGTTTCTTTCTCAGCGCGTAGACCTATCTACGACTATTCAGTCAGCGCTTCGATACAGTCGCTTTCAGCAGTACTTTTCTTATATTGACAAAACCATCTGCGAAGACTTGCCCCCTAATTTGCACAATCCAGAGGGATCATATTAAGGCGATAATAATAATCCCTTATTTTGATAAATCCTGAGGGATCATTGATACCTCGGATTAAAAAAATAACAATAAAATAATAATAATAATAATAATAATAATAATAATAATAATAATAATAATAATAATAATAATTATAATAAATATAACAATAATAATAATGAAACGCAGCGGTAGATTTATCTTTATATGTAAAGTTCTCCGTAATATTGACGACACCCATTAAACAAAATCTTCCAACGCTATAATAAACACGCACAATCGGACATGGTTTGTTTTCAGTTCATTATTCGGACTTCAGTAGCGGATCGAATAACATGTTTACAAAAGCAACATTAAGAATAGACCTGCTAGGCATTGTCACATCCAGATATTCACAAATAAATGTTCAACAACAACAACAATGATAATGATGATGATGACAATAATAATAATAATAATAATAATAATAATAATAATAATAAAAGGAATGCGCAGATCTGGGTCTGACCTTTAATAGAAAGAAATGCGAACTCATTGCTAAAGATCCTCAACTGATCAACCAATCATCTTTCAGACAATTCGAATACACTGATCCAGACTCGGCGACACTGCTGGGAGCACCGCTGTCCACAGGCGCAGCCTTGAATCAAGCCTTAGAATCACGTGCTGAGGAACTGGAAAGGTCTTTGTCTAGACTAGCCATAATAACACGCCATGACGCACTACTGATTCTGAGACACTCGATGGGCGCTCCCAAATTAATCTACACCCTGAGATGTGCGCCTTGCTCGAATCATCCAGTACTAGAATCTTACGATCAAACTCTGAGGAAAGGCTTACAGATCATACTGAACATAGACTTTACTGACACGCAGTGGCAACAGGCTACCTTACCCATCGGTTTAGGCGGACTGGGGATTCGAAAGGCGTCATCGCTGGCACTTCCTGCTTTTTTAGCATCGGCCGCGGGCATCTCCGAGCTTCAGTCCAACATCCTATGCGCGCAGTGTTTAATCTAGTCCCCCTCCTCTGGGGGGGGAATTGAGGTTTCTGGGGGGGGAGACAATTGAGCGTCCGAAGGACGCTCATGACGCGCGTAGCACCGAAACTGGGAGGGGGAGAAGTATGGGGAGGGGATGCGCCCCCCCATCAGAAACATTTTGAATATCCACATTGTAATAGCAGCATTATAAGGGGTCATCTTAACAAAATAGCTGTACTTTTTCAGTGACCCATTAGAAAATGTTTGAATTTCCACATTGCAATGGCAGCATTTTAAGGTGTAGTCTCAACAAAATATCTGTAGTTTTTCAGTGGCCCATTAGAAACTTTTTGAATTTCCACATTGCAATGGCAGCATTTTAAGGGGTCATCTTAACAAAATAGCTGTACTTTTTCAGTGACTCATTAGAAATTTGTTGAATTTACACATTGCAATTGCAGCATTTTAAAAGGTCATCTTTAAAAAAAGCTGTACTTTTTCAGCGACGCATTAGAACATTTTTGAATTTACACATTGCAATTGCAGCATTTTAAGGTGTCGTCTTAACAAAAAAGCTGTACTTTTTCAGTGGCCCATTAGAAAATTTTTGAATTTAAACATTGCAATAGCAGCATTTTAAGGGGGTTATCTTAACAAAATAGCTGTACTTCTCAGTGACCCATTAGAAAATTTTTGAATTTCCACATTGCAATGGCAGCATTTTAAAAGGTCGTCTTAACAAAAAAAAAGCTGTTCTTTTTCAGTGGCCCATTAGAACATTTTTGAATTTAAACATTGCAATGGCAGCATTTTAAGGGGTCATTTTAACAAAATAGCTGTACTTTTTGAGTGACGCATTAGAAAATTTCTGAATTTCCACATTGCAATGGCAGCATTTTAAGGTGTCGTCTTAAAAAAATAGCTGTACTTTTTCAGTGGCCCATTGGAAAAATTTTGAATTTTCACATTGCAATGGCAGCATTTTAAGGGGTCATCTTTACAAAATAGCTGTACTTTTTCAGTGACCCATTAGAAACTTTTTGAATGTTCACATTGCAATGGCTGCATTTTAAGGTGTCATCTTTACAAAATAGCTGTACTTTTTGAGTGACCCATTAGAAACTTTTTGAATTTCCACATTGCGATGGCAGCATATTAAGGTGTCGTCTTAACCAAATAGCTGTACTTTTTCAGTGGCCCATTGGAAAAATTTTGAATTTTCACATTGCAATGGCAGCATTTTAAGGGGTCATCTTTACAAAATAGCTGTACTTTTTCAGTGACCCATTAGAAACTTTTTGAATGTTCACATTGCAATGGCTGCATTTTAAGGTGTCATCTGAACAAAATAGCTGTACTTCTTCAGCGACCTATTAGAAACTTTTTGAATTTCCACATTGCAATGGCAGCATTTTAAGGTGTCGTCTTAGCATGATAGCATCATATAATTATTATAGTAGTAACTAATGTCATTATAATCATAAAATAATAAATAATATCACGGTATATTATAACACTTCATGTAAAACAATGATCAGAACAGTAACTAAAAACCAATATCATTTCGTCAAATTTTTCTGGGGGGGGAAATGTCAATCCTGGGGGGGGAACTTTCCCCCCCCAGAGACGTCTAGATTAAACACTGCTATGCGCGTTAGAAAGTCAACCGGATTTACACTACACGAGCCTTTTGTTGCTCTGGCAATCAAAAACTGGATTGTCGCTGGAGGAATACTGTCCTACGCGCATACAAGCAAAGTGGGACTTCCCGATTCTTGAAAAAGAACTTTCAGATCTGCACCTCTCCACCACAGAGCAGAGCGAGCAGGCGCGCCTGAAAGCCGTTACCTTCAAGCACGCCAGCGACTGGCTACATTGTCTGCCGATCACTTCCTGCGGCCTCAGGCTCAGTGATGAGGCCATCAGAGTGGCGGTTGGGCTTCGTCTTGGAACAAACATTTGCCAACCTCACGTTTGCGCTTGTGGCACGCTGGTTACCGCTAGAGGAACACACGGCCTCTCCTGTGCTCTGGGTTTTGGTCGCGTCGCCAGGCACGCTGCCATCAACGACCTTATTCACCGTAGCCTCATCAGAGCCGGCTTTCCAGCGGTCAAAGAACCACGGGGCATGCTACGTTCGGACGGGAGGAGACCGGACGGCACCACGCTTATTCCTTGGAAATCGGGCCGATGTCTCGTTTGGGATGCCACTGTGGTCGACACCCTTGCGCCCTCCTATCTGCAGGCAACGGCTGTCACTGCAGGAGCAGCAGCAGAACTAGCAGACAGTAGAAAGGAACAAAAATATACGTCGATTACAGCTACACATGACTTCATTCCGCTGGCCCTGGAGACGCTAGGTCCCATCAATTCTAGAGGAATTGATTTGTTAACTGATTTAGGTCGTCACCTGTCGCAGGCGTCGGACGATCTGAGGGAGACGTCCTTCCTCTTCCAAAGACTCTCAATTACTATTCAGCGCTTTAACGCTGTGGCCTTCACGGGCTCTTTCGTTAACTCGATGCCCGCTTTGGAAAAGGGGTAGCCTTTCAATAACAATAGCATGACAATAATAATAATAATAATAATAATAATAATAATAATAATAATAATAATAATAATAATAATAATAATAATAATAATAATAATAATAATTATAATAATAATAATAATAATAATAATAATAGTAATAATAATAATAATAATAATAATGTAGCGGACCTAGGGCTGGGCAGAAAGTACCAGGTGACCGATCACCAGTCCTAGTCCTTGAAGATATCGTTGACGTGTCTGCAGGTCCGGCGTTAGCTGGGGACTAACGACTAGCCGACTAGGCTTAGGCTACTATGCTTAAATGAACTGTAATTAAAACGAACTATATTCAATCGAACTGTGTTTAATAACTGCGAAATCGAACGTCTTAAACAAACTGTACACTGAATGCTAGATCACTGCGACGCTACTAAATGCGACTGAACTCTGACTGTCCGACAACAACGACTCCAACTACTTCTTACTGCAACTCACGACGACTCTGACTCTGAGAACTACTACGACGAACTGCTCAACTATTTATACCCTCCCAGACGCAGGTATGCTGAATAAGTAGACGTGCTGAATAAGTAGATGCGCTGAATAAGTAGATATAGGCCACGGTATGCTGAATAAGTAGATGCGCTGAATAAGTAGACATAGGCCAATGTATGCTGGATAAGTAGATATAGGCCACGGTATGCTGAATAAGTAGATGCGCTGAATAAGTAGATATAGGCCCCGGTATGCTGAATAAGTAGATGCGCTGAATAAGTAGATGCGCTGAATAAGTAGACGGAGGCTAAAGGGGCGGGGCAAGCAGACGTAGGCAGGGAGAGCAAAGCAAGCGCACCCAAACACAGCAGGCAATCTTCAAGTTTTTCCACACGGCCCCCCCAGGAGCAGTCCAAAGCCCCTTTTGGATAAAATTAACAGGGGAAAAACAAGCCCCAGCATAATAAACATGGTCCATCAAGATAAGGCACACGCCTCAGTCCACAATTCTATACAAATAATCGATTTGCTTATGCAAAAATATCGTCCATTCCGAAAAAAACGCCAACTTAACTAGCACAAAAAAAACAGCATCCAAACAACCAAGCATCGTTCATTGACGAACAAAACGGCTTATAAAGTTAAACAGACGAAGAACGTCTTCAGAATAATTACGTAGGCACTACTAACAGAAAATAATCGCACTGCGCGATACGAAACTTAAGTTCAGAGTCCCTTACGGCAAAACAAAACTAGGAGTGTCACCTTTCTTTCTTCTTTTTTCTTCTTTCGAAGCGGTCTGTCTTCCGGTAAGATGGGTCTAGTCGACGATCCAAACGGCGTCGGGGGAAGGTAGCGTAGGGGAGAGGCCAACCGGAAGGCAACCTTCGTAGATTCCGATCAAGAGATCCTTCGGCCAATGAGGAAATTCGGCCAAAAGCCTTTGAGCGAACTGTTCAGCTGTAAGGACGGCCGCGAGGGAGCGCCCTTGGCGTACGATGAACGCTGCCTCCGCCCTGGTCATCTTGGGTCCCAGGACCTCGTCTAGAACCGGATCCGGTATATCAAGCAAATCCGTGTTGAAACCCAAAGCGTCTGCGTCGGAGAAGTCGATCGCGTCCAACCAGGCCGCCACGAACGCGTCGCTGCTACTTGACGGCAGTTCGGCTACGACCCCGGGCGGCGAAGATGGCGTCGCCTCGGCCGAACCCCGCGCGGCGGGAGCGGTAGACACTCCCCTCACCCGACGAACTCGAAACGGTCGGCAGGTCCTTTCGTGCCGCCATCTAGAGCGCCGAGCATAAGGTCCCGAGAAGACTTGGTCGCACAGCGCACAACTCACGGCGTTCTGGGCTTCCATTTCTTTCGACTGGCGCTCTCTAGCGTCGGCCGTCGTCCTTTATAGAGAAGCTCGGACATGCGCAATCCGAGGATCTCGACGGTATGCTGAAGATGTAGACGCAGGCTAGCGTGTGCTGAAGATGTAGACGCAGGCTAGCGTATGCTGACGAGGAACCCGCACGCGCACCCATGCGCGTAGGAAGAGGATGTCTTCGGCGAAGAGGGGTAAATTACGCGCACGTACGTAGACACGTGCGCCGACGAAGAAGAAGCGCGCGCGCAACCATGCGCGCCGACAGGAACTTGCGCGCGGAGGAGGAGTAGATTACGCGCACGTACGTAGACACGTGCGCCGACGAAGGAGAAGCGCGCCGACAGGAACTTGCGCGCAGACAGGAACTTGCGCGCGGAGGAGGAGTAGATTACGCGCACGTACGTAGACACGTGCGCCGACGAAGAAGAAGCGCGCGCGCAACCATGCGCGCCGACAGGAACTTGCGCGCAGACAGGAACTTGCGCGCGGAGGAGGAGTAGATTACGCGCACGTACGTAGACACGCGCGCCGACAGGAAGAAGCGCGCACGTGGAGGAAACGTGCGCCGTCCTCCTCGTGCACTCTACTGGAACCGGACAGGTCGACGAACGGCCCGACGGGGTCGACCCGAGATCGCCGTTGTTCCGTCCGAACTTGCGTCCGTTGCATCCGTTGCGTCCGTTGCGTCCGTTGCGTCCGTTGGATGTACAAAGGACCTGGTCCTCGGCCTGTCGACGGCGGATGCCGTCGCACTGTCACCGTTGTCGGTATGCCGACGTCTTGAAGACGCTTCCTCCGTTGGCGTCCCCTTCCAGCGATGACGTGGCCGGCGGCTGGAAGATGCGGCGGCATTTTCCGCTGCTTCGCTGCGTAGTCCTTCCGTCTTCCTTGCAGGCGCCTCGCTCCATTCCCCTTTCGTCCGCCCATAGCAGTGGCGGAGTTTGTCGACGTGTGCGACGAAGGACTTAGCCTTCGGCGACTTCTGGAGGAGGTAGTTGACCGGACCGCACGCCCGCACAACCATCATAGGTCCAGTGAAATTCCGTTGGAACTTCGGGCTACGTCCCACGAATTTCCGTGGACTGAAGTAGTAGACCCAGTCACCTTCCTCGAATTTTGCCGGCCGCAGTCGTAGGTCGTAGGCGTGTTTGCGCCTTTCCGCGCCCTTCTTAAGACATTGGCGAGCGACGGCGTAGGCTTTCTCCAGCCTTTCCGACATTTCGGACCCGTAGGTCGAATATATATATCTCTCTCGAATTGGTCGACCAAAATCTAACCCATATCCTCCAGGGTCGAAAGGATCAAATTCACAGTTCAAAAACCACCCATAGGTAGGTCTAGTAGAAACGATTTCTTTCGCACGACCACAACCCACCTTTCCATGAGCGTAGCCACAATCCAATTCGAACGCGAACACACACGCTGCGCCAGAAGAGAGTCTCAAACAAGCATCAATTCCCGAAAACGGACCGAAATCCTTCCGGGTTGGACCCGAACGAAACCGCACCGACCAATTTTTCCCCTTAGCGAGAATCACATTTACAGGGCATCCACTCACTCCAGGTTCCACAACTCCCGTTTCCAACATTTGATTCAATTGTTCATCAATAGCAGTCTGATATGGCAACGGCTGCCTCCGTAAGGGTTGTCTCACTGGACGAGAGTCCCTCGTATCAATTCTGTGTTGGGTTATCATGGTTCGTCCCAAATCTCGGTCAGTGGTCGAAAAAATGTCCTCGTATCCGACCAATAAATCCTTCAACCGTTCCTTCACGTCCGTCGGGACATCCTCCGAAATGTCTTCCATCAACTTCTCAATTAAATGGGTTTCAGGACCCGTCCGTCTGTCATTTTCCTTCCTTACTTCAACATTTACGGGATGCAATTCACCCAACATTTGATTAGCAGTCAACAAAGCAGATTGCTCATTCAAATTTACTACACGAATGCACGACTTGTTAGCATCATCACCAAGCACGACTCTGGCTACATGTAACCCAGGCCGGATCTCTTTGGACTCCGTCATCCACGCCTGTGCAGTGGTCGTCAAATCTCTATACTGCGTTGTACAAGGTATATCGCACTGGGAACGAGGAAGGACAGTCGTCTCCTCTGCAACCATCACCCTGCGGCACCAAAGCGAACCATTTCCCTTAACCAGAGGAATGCGGCGGCGACCAACAAAAAGTGCGCCCTGGCCAAAACCCAATCTACAGCGATGCTGTCTCAACCAGTCCATTCCCAGCATTGGTTCACCGATCTGATCCGAGACAAGAAAAGTAGTGCCAATAGAAAATCCTCTGGAAATCATAATCGGAAGATCAAGCTGACCCAAGACCCTAATCGCAGTACCATTAGCAGCTAAGAGGATGCGATTGCTTGGCTGGAGCAACAACCCATCAACATCAGACGAGGGAACCAGGCTTACCTCCGACCCAGTGTCCACTAGGCATGTTCTTTGCCGTCCGTTGATCGCTCCCCGGATGTAGATCGCGTTGTTCGTTACACCCGTCGTTCGGTCTCTCGTTGTGTGGTTGGGGACGATCGGTCCATCATGCTCGGGCGTGGTCGGACCCGAGTTGCGTGCGTCGTCTTGACGGTTGGAAGGCTGTCGGCGTTGGCGGCATTGGCGGGCCACGTGACCCACGCGTCCACAGTTGAAGCAGGTCACGGCTCGACCAGAGTTCCCGGGAGACCTTCCCGGAGGCGGAACCGGCGGAGAGACGTTCGGTTCGGCGTCGAGACTCGTCCGGTACGAACCTCGAAGTTCCTCCAGCTGTTGACAGATCCTTCCTTCCATGTCCTGTTGCCACTTTCGCTGGGCAGCGAAGAAGTTGTCCAATTGGGACTGAAGTTGTCCACCAGCGTCTCCATCTTGCGTCGTTCTCACCCGATTGGCTGGTCTCCGACGATCCTCCAATTCAGATGTCTGTTGATACGCGGCGAGGCGTAGAGCGGTTCGGTACGCCTCGTCGATGGTCTTCGGCTCGCGTTCTCTCACCTTGAGGGACAACTCACGGTCGCGGATCGCTTCGAGGAAGGCGTCCTTCGCGACGATCTCCGTCGTTTCGCTAGATGGAACCGGGTAGGCGAGAACGACGAGTCTCCGGATGTCGTGCAGCAAGTCGCCCAGGGTTTCGTCTGATCTCTGCCGGCGATAGTAGAGTTGTGCCCGGAAGGTCTCGGCCTGACCCTCCGCGCCGTATCGTTGACGTAGTCTCTCGACGAGCTGTTCGTAGGTTACTTCCGTCCGGGCTCCAAAATCCCAGAGAAGCTGCGTTGCTGCTTTTTCCAACGAACAGCGGAGGAAGTCTGCTTTGTCGGCTGCAGTCCATCGGTTGTGTCTCGCGCACACATCGAATTGTGCCAGGAACGATTCGAGGGATCCAGTTCCATCGAATTTTCCGGGCTTGATTGGACTCTTCTTTTCACCAACCAAGCGACTGACATTCTCCAGAACCTTTGATTCCAAAGCGCCGGCGTCTTTCTCCGGAATCAGCATGCTTTTTCGCTCCCTCTTCGGCGAGTCGTCGAAGTCGATTTTCTCCAGGAAACGGCTAGACTCGACCTCGTAGTCGACCAAAACGTCCTTTCGTCGTCCGGTCGAAGGCGACGAAGTAGCAGGAAGGCCAGAAACACTTCCGTCCATTCCCGCGCGAGAAAACTCACCAGTTGCTGCGTTCCACATCGTTGTCAGTCCAGAATCAGATCAGCTCCCGCTTTCGTGTAACAGTTTGTAGCAGTCCGACGAATGTAACAAAACCCCCAACTTCTTGAACTAGTTTTGTCGAAGATAAAACGAACAAAATCAAAATCCAATTTCGAGAAGTTCGACGAATTTCAATCACTCCACTTCTCGGTACCAGTTTGTAGCGGACCTAGGGCTGGGCAGAAAGTACCAGGTGACCGATCACCAGTCCTAGTCCTTGAAGATATCGTTGACGTGTCTGCAGGTCCGGCGTTAGCTGGGGACTAACGACTAGCCGACTAGGCTTAGGCTACTATGCTTAAATGAACTGTAATTAAAACGAACTATATTCAATCGAACTGTGTTTAATAACTGCGAAATCGAACGTCTTAAACAAACTGTACACTGAATGCTAGATCACTGCGACGCTACTAAATGCGACTGAACTCTGACTGTCCGACAACAACGACTCCAACTACTTCTTACTGCAACTCACGACGACTCTGACTCTGAGAACTACTACGACGAACTGCTCAACTATTTATACCCTCCCAGACGCAGGTATGCTGAATAAGTAGACGTGCTGAATAAGTAGATGCGCTGAATAAGTAGATATAGGCCACGGTATGCTGAATAAGTAGATGCGCTGAATAAGTAGACATAGGCCAATGTATGCTGGATAAGTAGATATAGGCCACGGTATGCTGAATAAGTAGATGCGCTGAATAAGTAGATATAGGCCCCGGTATGCTGAATAAGTAGATGCGCTGAATAAGTAGATGCGCTGAATAAGTAGACGGAGGCTAAAGGGGCGGGGCAAGCAGACGTAGGCAGGGAGAGCAAAGCAAGCGCACCCAAACACAGCAGGCAATCTTCAAGTTTTTCCACAATAATAATAATAATAATAATAATAATAATAATAATAATAATAATAATAATAATAATAATAATAATCATACATAGATAAGACAGCGACGACACCTGGGAGTGCGGCCGAACTGGCCGCCTCGCGTAAAATGGCTAAATATGCAGACCTCCCTGCATCCCACAACTTCGTTCCGATTGCGTTGGAAACATTGGGACCAATTAACATTTCAGGTCGCGAGTTTATTGTGGAATTAGGTCACCGGCTGACTGCCGTCACGGGCGACCCTCAGGAGTCTACACATCTGTTTCAGCGCCTGTCCATTTGCACTCAGCGCTACAACGCAATTGCGTTTAGAGGGTCCTTCATGCATGACACCGGGGACCAGGTCCAAGAACCATAGTTGCAATTATTTCTCTTCGGAATTGATGTTAGAATAGGAACTTGTCTGTTTTGCAATAAAGGAAGTTGTTTATAATAATAATAATAATAATAATAATAATAATAATAATAATAATAATAATAATAATAATAATAATAATAATAATAATAATACTACTAATAATAATGATAATAGAATAGGGCATTTCCAGACTGTGATTTTATAGTAGGCGATAGTGAACTCCCTGAGGGATCATGTATACCTCGGGGCAAAAAAATAATAATAACAATAATAACAATATTCGCTTTCCACATCACATCTTGTGGGTTGAGACTCGATCAGTGTTTAATCTAGACGTCTCTGGGGGGGAAGTTCACCCCCAGGATTGACATTTCTCCCCACCCCAGAAAAATTTGACGAAATGATATTGGTTTTAGTTACTGTTTTCATCATTGTTTTGCATGAAGTATTATAATATGCCATGATATTATTTATTATTTTATGATTGTAATGACATTATTTACTACTATTGTATATGATACTCTCATGTTAAGATGACCCCTTAAAATGCAGCCAATTCAATGTGGAAATTCAAAAAGTTTCTAATGAGTCACTGAAGAAGTACAGCTATTTTGATAAGATGACACCTTGAAATGCAGCCATTGCAATGTGGAAACTCTAAAGTTTCTAATGGGTCACTGAAAAGGTACACCTTAAAATGATGCCATTGCAATGTGGAAATAAAAAAAGTTTCTAATGGGCGACTGAAAAAGTACAGCTATTTTGTTAAGACGACACCTTAAAATGCTGCCATTGCAATGTGGAAATTCAAAAAGGTTCTATTGGGTCACTGAAAAAGTACAGCTATTTTGTTAAGACGACATCTTAAAATGCTGCCATTGCAATGTGGAAACTCAGAAAGTTTCTAATGGGTCACTGAAAAAGTACAGCTATTTTGTTAAGATGACCCCTTAAAATACTGCCATTGCAATGTGAGCATTCAGAAGTTTCTAATGGGTCACTGAAAAAGTACAGATATTTTGTTAAGACGACACCTTAAATGCTGCCATTGCAATCACGAAATTCAAAAAGTTTCTAATGGGTCACTGAAAAAGTACAACTATTTCGTTAAAAGGACTCATTAAGATGCTGCCATTGCAATGTAGAAATTCAAAAAGTTTCTAATGGGTCACTGAAGAAGTACAGCTATTTTGTTAAGACGACACCTTCAAATGCAGCCATTGCAATGTTGAAATTCAAAAAGTTTCTGATGGGGAGGGGCACATCCCCTCCTTATACCATTCCCCTCCCAGTCTTGGTACTACGCGCATCACGAGCGTCCTTCGGACGCTCAATTGTCTCCCCCCCAGAAACCTCAATTCCCCCCCAGAGAAGGGGGACTAGATTAAACACTGAGACTCGATGATGAGGCGGTCAGAGTCGCTGTTGGATTGCGCCTTGGCGCTACTCTATGCATGCGAGCCGCACAGCTGAGTCTGCGGCTCTCTTGTTTCGGCGGAGGGTTCGCATGGTCTATCCTGCGTGTTGGGTCCGGGACGCTCGTCTAAACATGCGACCCTGAACGACCTAATCTTTCGAAGCTTGGTTCGAGCCGGCTACCCCTCAGCCAAGGAACCTGTTGGCCTTCTGAGTTCCGACGGCAAGAGACCAGACGGTCTCAGTCTTATTCCTTGGCGTTCGGGATGCAGCCTGGTCTGGGATGTAACGGTCACAGACACCTTGGCCGTTTCATACTTGCCGAACACTTCTCGAAAGGCCGAGATGGCGGCTACTCGGAAGAACGCAAAATACGCTCATCTCGCAACCGTCCATCACTTTGTTCCTTTGGCCTGCGAAACCATGGACCCGGTGAGTGATGAAGGCATAACGTTTCTTTTATCTATGGGACAGAACCTCAGCGCCATTTCTGGAGACGCTCGCGAGACGTCTTTCTTATTTCGACGTCTCTCTCTTACAATCCAGCGATTTAATGCGGTGGCATTCCGCGGCTCGTTTCCCGCACTGGATTTCAACGACGACTAGGTGCCGTTCCAGATGTTTTTATTTTAGCATTAGGGTGTAAGTCCCTGAGGGATCATAAGTACCTCGGAGCAAAATAATAATAATATTGCTACCAACGTATTTCTTTAGCGATACAACGTTTTAACCCTCAGGCTACCAAGCTTTTTTTGTAACACTGACTACCAAGGGGGGGGTGGTTACCACCCCCCCCTGGATTTTGGGTTTGGTTTGAGATATCATAACTTGTAATACACCGTTGGATTCAGCATTCATTTCTGCACAAAATGGTATATTTAGGTTTAGAAAATATGAAGGTGCCTCGAAATTATGAATTTTTTACCATGGGTACCCGTCGATTCCACAAAATGTATACTTACGCATAGGGAATATATTAGATTCTGTGTATTTTATACATGATTTATATATAAAAAGTTGTTTACATATATTAAAGTCCAATATTCAACTATAAAAACTAGTAATAAGTCTGTTTTATGTTAAATCAAAACAAAAAAACATGTTATAGCTGCTGAAAAACGTTTACGCAGACATATCGGTTCGCGTTGCAAAAAAACCCAACATTTTTATACATTTTAATTTATTTTTAGCACTTCCGGTCATCAAATTTTAAATTATTTAGTATTAAAAAATAGCCCTGAATGCCCTCTACAGAATGGCATAATTTATTTCTTTTAAAAAATAAATTATAGATAAGTTATAATAGAAAAAACATGACAATTTTATGAAAATAAAACACCTTTATATATATTTTAATTTATTTTGAGCACTTCCGGTTGTCAAAAGACAACTCAATGAGCATGGAAATGTAGCCCCACATTCCCTCTATAGAATGGTATAATTTGCGTCTCTTAATATTAAGGGGCGGAAAAGTTACAGACGATATTCTAGGGGGGGGGTGGTATCCACCCCCCTGGTACCTTGGGTATATCGGGTGTAACTTTTGAACGGTAGGGGGCATCATCAAAAGTTTTAGCTCAAAATGTGTCCCAATGAACCCTCTACAGCTACCAATTTTTTCAAAATTTTATTCCAGACGGAACGAGAAAAATTTGCGAAAAACCTAGGGGGGGGTGGCAACCACCCCCCCCTTGGTAGCCCGAGGGTTAACGCGATTGCATTCCGAGGCACTTTCGATGATGAAGACAACGAAGAGTAGGGTCATTCTGGACTAGTTTTTAACCAATAGTTAGTAATGAAGTCCCTGAGGGATCCTAAATACCTCGGGGCAAAAAAAAAAAGTAATAATGATGATGATGAAAATAATAATAATAATAATAATAATAATAATAATAATAATGATAATAATAATAATGATAATAATACCAGTAATTATGACAATAATAGCAATAATGAAATAGCAACAATAATCATAATAATACCATCATTTACATCATTTTCCGTTTCCTTACCAAGTGTTTGATGTTTAATGTGCATTACAGAAGCAGTGTGTAGCCGTTGTGTCGCTCCAGCCTGGCTCTTCAAGGTCATCTTCTGGCTTGGCTACTGTAACAGCACGATGAATCCAATCATCTACGCATGCTCCAGTCGAGAGTTCCAGCACGCCTTCATCTACATCCTCCGCTGTTACCACTTCCGCCATCGACGACCCAACCCAACCTCGCACCACTACCACCTCGAAGACAACCACCAAAACCACCAGCACCATCCTCACCGCACACTCCTTCTACAAACCGTCTCTACCACCCGCTTTACCACCACTACCACCGCGACCACGTCCACCACCAGCGTTGACTCTGGAACCCCGCCGGTGACCACGTCTGGGTCACGAAAGGTCACGATCAGGGTCAAGGGTTGTTCGAAGAGGACGAGGCAGACGAAGAGGCCAGTGGGGAGAGGGGACGGAGGGGTGGTGGTCTTTGGGGTGGCAGGGGGTCGATGTCCACTCCAGCAGTTGGGGGAGATCAGCGATGACGAACCAGCCATCAACGAGGCTTCAGCGGACGAGGAGGAGGAGGAAGATATGACGAACGAAACAAGTCCCCACTAAGTTGACGGTTCCCCAAAAATTATTGGTTCCCATTAAGTCAACGGTTCCAATTAAATCAATTGTTTCCACTAAATTAAGGGTTCTCGCTAAATTAACAGCTTCGTTAAAGTTACAGTTTCCATTAAATTGTCGGTTCCCATAAAATGAACGGTTCTTCTAGAATTAACTTTTCGGGGGCATCGGCGGCAGTGTGTTCCAGACACTCGGTATGTTCTGCATCGTTCATGAGTGTCTGATCGATTAATATCTGGTCTAAACAAGAGAAGAAAATAAATGACATCTACTTTAACCACATCGGATGCTTTAAGGATATCATGGAACGAGTAAGCCTGCCTAATACTCCATAGAGTGATTTCTAAGATTTGATTGGTTTCATAAGTTTAACCTTGGCCATCTTTAAACAACATCAGCCAATCCAGAACTGCAATTTGTTTTGTTCTCATTGATATTCAGAGGTTGATACCAGCATCACGGATACTTTAAATGAACCATCATGTTGTGCCATGTCATGTCACATCTCCATCGTCGCATGAGCGCGACTGATGGCTATTATACGAATGGACCACGACCGCCCAGCGTTCTCTGTTGCGTGCCGCGTTCAATAAACAAGCACCAATAAGTCCTGTTCTGTTTAAGGCGTGGTCGATCCACGATATCCGTGGCATTCCTCGTCTTCGGACCCCCTTCCACGAGACCCGTCATCAGGCTACTCACTCCCGATGTCGTCGAACGGCAGACAATCGGCATACCAAAAGGTTGTCGAATGAATGGGCATATATATATATATATATATATATATATATATATATATGTATATATATATATATATATATATATATATATATATATATATATATATATATACAAATGTAAAAAGTTTGGTCCTAATGGGTTATCTCGGAAACTTCATCACTGATTCTTTTGAAATTTTTCGCAAAACGCTCCGTTCGAACACGATCGTGTTTGTAAAAGGATATCCTGGAAAGATACAAATCTCTTAGACCAAAAAAATTCAACTTTCTCCTCGAGTTGACATGTTTATACATTTTAACTCTCACGCAGACGTCCGCCATCTCGCGCATGCGCTGTCGATAGCGCTGTAGATATAATATGGATTTGACCCACTTTCATTTCAACCGTCCAAAGAGTTTAACTGGGTCACCAATCACAAACCTGGGAAAGAGGTCGCAACATTCGCGCGCGCTGTCCAGAGCATGTTTATTTTAACTGGGTCACAGGTCGCAACATTCGCGCGCGCTGTCGACAGCATGTTTATATAGCGCATATATTTAACTGTCGATATATATTAACTGTCGATATATATGGATTCCGCCCATTTTAACTGGGTCACCAATGACAAACCTTTGAAAGATTGCTTTCAAATTTTCACACAACGTTCTAGCGGACGGGAGGGGGAGGGAGAGATGGGGAGGGGAAGCGAAGGGGAGGGAGATGGGAGGGAGATGGGAGGGGAGGGGGAAAGGGAGGGGAAGGGGAGCGGGAGGGAATGGGGAGGGGGAGGGGGAGGGAGGAGGAGGGAAGGGGTAGGGGAGGGGGAGGGATGGGAAAGGGAGGGAGGGAGGGGAAGGAGGGAGGGGAGGGAGTGGAAGAAGGGGGGGAGGGGGAGGGAGGGACGGGAGGGGGAAAGAGGGGGAAGGAGAGAGTGGGAGGGAATGGCGGTAGGGAGGGACAGAGGGAGGGAGCGAGGCAGGGAAGGGAGGTATATGGAGGGAGAGTTGCACGGTCTTTTCAGCCACAGCAACGCGTGGCCGGGTACAGCTAGTATATACATATATATTATATATATAAAAATCTTAAACGAATGTCAAGGGAGATAAAGTCAAGCGTGCGTTCGTACGTATATTCTTATTATAATCTTTGACATCAGATTCTTAGTTCAATGAGGTTTAAAACCGATGCGCTTTGGTGATTAAGTTTTCTCGAGAACTTTAATTAATTTATTCCTAGCTTAACCGACTTACGAGTTTCGTCTTTCGATGTCCCTTTGATTTCGACTGAAAAAACAGACGTTTACGCAAAATGAAATCGCAGTATTGCGCTATATAATTATGGTTCATTTGACTCTCACGGATGAATACGGTTGAGATTGACTGCTTCACATGCGCCACCTAGACACCTCAGCTGCAACGAGTACACAAACCATACACTGTCGGTGGGAAGGTAGAACCGAAGGGATGAGGGTTGCCCCACCGTTATATGCCTGGACTTAAAAATGAGGCCTGTCATACTGCATGCTCAAGACTGCCAAATAAGAGATGAAAGAACACAGAACTAATTTTTAATGTACGGTGGGCTTATAAATTGCCTGTTCACATAACTATGAAAAGGTGTGTTAGGGACAATGTTGTGCAAACAACCATATAATTTATCACAAACTCGGTTTTTAACTACTGCAGTGTTTCAGACGCTGGCAAATATTAGGCTTATGTAGTAGTTTCAGTATAACGATACTATTTTGTAACAAAGATCATTAGCGTCGCCCTCCTCCTTTTCAGGCTTTAGACTGGAACTCCCAGAGTACGTATAGTCGCGGAGTTACCAGTTAATAGTAATGATCATTTCAATAACATTATGCAAAAAATTTATGCAAAGAGACGTCTGGCACCGTGCTGTCAGATTAACATTTTGTCCGGCTGTCTACATACATGTAGCATCCGTTGGCACCGTTTTAAAGGTGTCTAAAGACAACGTTTTAACCACACGGATAAAAATTAATTGCTCCAGCATTTAACGACATCTAACAGCAACAAAGGCAGTTGACATCGGAAAAATTATATTAGCATACCGATAGATGCAGGGTTTAGAGATTGCTTATCGCAATAAAGGCTGTGAAAGTCGACAATCGAAAATTATAGGTTACAGCTCATGAATCAAGATCTTACGAGTGCCTATGACAACAGAGACCGTCTCCCTGGAAAAAATTAATTGCTCCAGCATTTAACGACATCTAACAGCAACAAAGGCAGTTGACATCGGAAAAATTATATTAGCATACCGATAGATGCAGGGTTTAGAGATTGCTTATCGCAATAAAGGCTGTGAAAGTCGACAATCGAAAATTATAGGTTACAGCTCATGAATCAAGATCTTACGAGTGCCTATGACAACAGAGACCGTCTCCCTGGGAAAAAATTGTTTGGCATAGCACATCTATTTCTTGCAGCTTGAACCTCCCCTCCTATAGGCTACAGTGACAACGTTTGTGAAGGTGTCAATTGAGAGCGTTAAAAGGGAAGTAAACGGCAAGTCCTACGATACACTGGCCTCGTATATATCCAGGACCTTGGGATTCGTCCATTGCTGGCTCAAGGCTATTGAAAAGGAGATGAGCGCCTCCCTGTGTTCCACATGGAACTGGATGGACTTTGCTTTTTACCGGTACTTTTACTTCCCATACCCACGGAGGATCACTGATGGAAATGCTAAATGACACTTTGTCCAGTTTCCATTTCAAAACAATTCGTTCGAATATTTCATAGGTCATGAATTTTCCCGTAACGCGTAGGCCTATATTGGTCGAATTAGGTCACGATAGGCTGCAGGTCTTTAATATTATAGCAGCGACAACGAACATTTTACATGGCACAGCAAAAGACGAAGTTGGCGCCCTATATGAAAAAATCCGATCTAACGTGGGCGATATCATGCTAGGGCGACTATACTAGAAACCGCTTATGTAGGATACAATCTGGGAAATGAGATTTTAAAAAGAGATTTCCCTTTTCTATTACCGTGCTGAGATTTTGCCGTGACCCGAAAAACAAGAAACCTATCCTTGACATATACTTAAACATGACCGAAAGAAAACCTACGATCTTTCTGCAGCTGAATTGAAAATTGACGTTCCTATTTATCGGAAGCAGCTTAGAAGAATGAGAACAATTATTCTCGATGTCATCCTCATCCTCTTAGTTCTCTGCTTCCTCCTCACCTTCATCTTCTTCTTCCTAATCTTCTTCCTCTGGGTCGTGCTATTCTTCCACGAGAACATCGTCTTTCCTTCTTCCTGCTCTAGCCTACTCCATGATCTCCACCTAGCCACCCCAGCGTTCCTCCTTTACCTCCTGTTCTTCTTCCTCTTTTCCTTCTTCCCATATTTCCTCCTCGTCGCCTTCGTATTCGTCTTCCTCCTCCCATTCACCTTTCCGTCCTTCACATCGTTCTCCTCCTCCTTCACGTCTTCTTCACCTATTTCCTCCTATTCACATTTTCATTCTCTTGCTTCCCTCGTTCCTCCTGCTCCTTCTGTTCCAACTCCGTTTCCGGCTCCTGCTCCTGCTCCGATTACCCCTTCTGCTCCTCATCCTGCACCTTTTGCTCCTCCTCCTGATCTTCCTCGTCCTCCTGCATCTTCTCGTCTTCCTTATCCTCCTCCACCTTCTCCTCCTCCTCCTCCTCCTCCTCCTACTCCTCCTTCTTCTCCTTCTCCTCCTCCTTCTTCTTCTCCTGCTCCTCCTTCTCCTCCTCCTTCTCCTCCTCCTTCTCCTCCTCCTTCTCCTCCTCCTGCTCCTCCTCCACCTGCTCTCCTACTCCTCCATCTCCTCCTTCTCGTCCTCCTCCTTATCCTCCTCCTTATCCTTCTCCTTCTCCTGCTCCTCCTCCTCCTCCTCCTCCTTCTCCTCCTTCGCGCTCATTTTCTGCCGTCAATTGCATTCACCGTTCGCGTTTCTGCAGCAGGACACCATCTCACGTGGAGCGTTTTTCGATTGGAAAAGAAGCCTCATAAATCGACGTCTCACGCTCTGCCTTCGCCATGCGAACATCAATCTCCGCATGACCTCATGAAATCTCATCAGCCGTATGGCTGGAAAATTCGGGTCATGAAAAATGAGAATTTTGCCGTCAGATCGACTCATCATCCGACGGAATCGCGACTT
Organism: Lumbricus terrestris; assembly: GCA_949752735.1. Taxonomy (NCBI): domain Eukaryota; kingdom Metazoa; phylum Annelida; class Clitellata; order Crassiclitellata; family Lumbricidae; genus Lumbricus; species Lumbricus terrestris. The sequence continues at coordinate 26,117 of CATKHU010000211.1, forward strand.
AAGCCCTGAGCCCAACGCCAGGTCAATCTATCAAACACAATCTCGACCAAGCACAACATGGCAGCGTAACGTATTTGTGAGCCTATAGTTCCAAGCGTGGGAGCTATTTACTGTTACTAAAATTAGTTCGGGTGGTGGTAGTAGTAGCAATACTACCTTGTAGTAGTAGTAGTAGTAATAGTAGTAATAGTAGTAGTAGTAGTAGTAGTAGTAGTAGTAGTAGTAGTAGTAGTAGTAGTAGTAGTAGTAGTAGTAGTAGTAGTAGTAGTAGTAGTAGTAGTAGTAGTAGTAGTAGTAGTAGTAGTAGTAGTAGTAGTAGTATCAGCAGTTGTAGCCTACTAGCGGTAGTAATTGTAATTGTAATCGTACATTTATATAGCGCCACTTCAAGAGAACTCCTCAGAGGCGCTCCCGACCTGACACCTAACCACAATCAAAGAGAATGGTTTTCAAACGCTTGCGGAAAAGGGGCAAAGAAATACAAAGAAGTTCATTGCGGAGACTAATAGGTAACTTATTCCAAAAAGACGGACCAACCATAGCAAAGCTACTATGAAGCACTGTGGAAGATCGAGCCCTAGGGACAACCAAGTCGCCATGCGTAGCAGAGCGAAGGAACCTACGGCCTGGGATGGACAGCACAGGTACACAGAGTTCCATAAGATAGATCGGAGCTTGGCCTGCTAGGCAATTGCGCATGAACATTAAAATCTTAAACTTAATACGTTTTTGCATTGGCAACCAGTGCAGTTCTTCCCGTATAAAACTTGATATATGCCCAAACTTTGGTATGCCGCCAATCAGGCGAGCCGCAGCATTAAGGACAGATTGCAACTTATTAATGCGTGAAAGTGTTAAGCCCGCATAGATGGCACTACCATAGTCAACTCTCGTGCATATAAATGCATGCATCAGAGTAGTGGCAGCTTTGGTTGTAAGTGAGCGACGTACCGAGCGAATTTGACGAAGATGGTAGAAGCAAGTGCGACATACATTCCTCACGTGATCAGAAAGGGTCAATTCCTGGTCCAAGGTCACACCCAAATCACGCACAGTGGTAGAAAAAGTCATGCCAGGAAAGCAATGTTGCAGATTTTGCATATCAATTTTAGAAACTTGCACACGACTTCCAACCCAAATAAATTGTGTTTTACCAGGATTTAACCTGAGGCGATTGGATGACATCCAGGCACCAATCGTTTCCGACGTCATAAGTATTTTTTCCACAAGTGAGATAGCCTCTAAAGCTGGACCCTGGACATATGCCTGTGTGTCATCAGCATATTGATGTGCAGCAACCCCCACAGAAGACAGAATCTTATTTAGGTCAGCTGTATATAAAATGTAAAGCAAAGGCCCTAGAATGGAACCCTGTGGAAGACCAAAATAAACTCTGGACCAGTCAGACCGGGTGGAACCAAAAACCACAGACAGCTGCGCTCAGAAAGAAAAGCCTGCAACCACAGCAGTGGGCGGCCAATGACACCAAACGACGTTTCAAGGCGCTCTAAAAGAATGCCATAGTCGACGGTGTCAAAGGCCGCACTCACGTCAAATAATGCAAGGAGTAGCAAGGAGTAGCCTACTAGCGGTAGTAGTAGTAGTAGCAGTAGTAGTAGTAGTAGCAGTAGCAGTAGCAGTAGCAGTAGCAGTAGCAGTAGCAGTAGTAGCAGTAGCAGTAGCAGTAGCAGTAGCAGTAGCAGTAGCAGTAGCAGTAGCAGTAGCAGTAGCAGTAGCAGTAGCAGTAGCAGTAGCAGTAGTAGTAGTGGCAGTAGTATCAGCAATTGTATTACAAAAATCATTGTTGCCTTTTGGTAACATGCACTGTGTTATATCAAAGGTAATTATTAGCCCCCTCCTTCTTTCTCCGATCCTGGCCTGGCATCACCAGAGTATATCTATGCAGGGATGCCACTCTGGATTTTGAAAAACGGTCAGACCCGGTCGGAAAAAAAGCTATGAGTGGCATCCCTGTATCTATGCATTTAAAATATTTGGCAACGGACCATTAGTCTTAGTTGTTCGAAATCTCAAGTTTATTATAGCATCTGAAATTCTCATTTAAAGGTGTTCAAGCAACTTACAATGTGCTTAGCAACAATTTTTATGACGCATAGCAGTAATGATTGTAGTTGACATTCTCTAAAATACATGTATATTATGTTGCCGCAAAATTTTTTCTTACAAATTAAATGATATTTTACAGCATCTGTATCACCAAAAAATTGATTATTAATGAATTTTTTTAAAATCCTTACATGCAACATTATAATCCGAATCTGGCTATTCTTAGTTTAAAAGCAGAATTTATTAAATTTTAAAAGCAGAATTTATTAACAAATTCACAACATAATTGTATTGTATCGTATCTTGACATATCTAAATATATATATATATATATATATATATATATATATTATGTTTGTGTTTGTAGAGGCGCCTTTGTAACGGCATGTGCTGTGTTACGGCGCCATAGAAATTGTCGTCATTATTATTATTATTATTATTATTATTATTATTATTATTATTATTATTATTATTATTATTATTATTATTATTATTATTATTATTATTATTATTATTATTATTATTATTATTATTATTATTATTATTATTATTATTATTATTATTATTATTATCGTATTGCATCGTTTTTCGTTTGGCCCTTTATGAAGTGCGTCTCTCATCAAACGCCCTTGAGAAGCGTTATCAATGCGAGCGACCCGAGAGAAAAGAAGTATGGAGAAACGACCATCAGAGAACACGGTGCTAACAACAACGTATGCGTGTATTACAGATGATGTTGAGTATACGATGAGAACATGACGTGTATACAGGAAGTCCATTCAATAGAGAGGAGGGACCGATGTATTTAAAGCATCTGGATTGAGCCATGGATGGCGGACCTGACAATGGGGAACAGAGAGGTCAACACGATCAATCAAGAGAATCGAAAAGGACGCAGCGAGGTGGTATATGTATATACATATAAATATATACATATATAAATATATATATATATATATATATATTGTATAAGGCGACGATGACTAATCTTCAGTTATATATTTTGTAGACAGCATTCAACGTTGTCATGACATCACATTTTGCATATAATATTTTTCTACGAGTTCACAAACGGACCATTGTGCTATAGTCAAATCAATTGTGAACATTGAGAATCTTTCAAACTGTCTGATGAGTATTGAGTAGCCAATGAAGTCCATTTGAATAACTTCTGAATTTTATTTATCAAGAAAACGCATTTGTATGTTATGTACAAAATGCACGCGTTACAACGGTTTAAATTGCGGTAAAATAGTAATAAAATCATAACTTTAGTTCCTTATTAAAATTCCAAATATATTGCCAAACGATGCAATGTATAATGTTCTCTGTGTTACCTGAAGCAAACTACTTGCGTTATTAAAACCAACTGCTAAAGGCAAGTTGCAATACTAGACAGTAAATAAGCTGCAGGCTAATACGCAACTTTGGCTTAATAGCGTGAGATAAGCATACAATAATAATTATAGCCAAAGACTCGGAGAAAACGTGCAATAAAATTTTTGGAAAACAAACAAATTATGTAATTTGTATTGAATACGTTTCAAAGGTGTCTATTGTGCATGTAGTAATGTCCAGTATTCCCGACATGCTAGAACATGCTGGCTCGATAACATTATGACGTGGATCGGTCTTTCAGGAGTGGATCTGTTGAGGACCATAAAGGACAGATATTGCCGGAATACATTGGTCCATTCATGCAGGCAACCGTCGAGAAGCGACGTCGGCTGAGTGACATGACATGACATGGCATTACATTACATTACACGACAGGCTAGGCGTTTAATCACAAACAGCGGCTTCCTGAACCGTTGGCGTCAACCAGATCATGCCACATAACATCAATCACGGAGTTGGGTGAATGCTGTTTGAGTCATAACAGCATCATAGTCCTTCCACTTATATGCCATGGTTTGCATGGGACTGCATGGCGACACCCGTAACAATCAGTGGCAAAGCAAGAATCGGGGATTTTTCACAGCTGATAAACATGTTATTATTTCAATCAATCAATCAATCAATCGTAATTTATGTAGCGCCCCTTCAAGGTACCTACTCAGAGGTGCTACCGGCCGAGATCAAGCTAAAAAACCTTCAACAGTTTGTGAAATTGCGAAGAGCTTGGGAGGTGTCGCATAGTCAAAAGAAGTCCATCTATAGAAGATAGATAGGGCGAGACACGGTATACGGCTAGCGATGCAAGTATAAGTGAGCCTGCCTATTATACAAGGGTCTCGATGCTCCTTATTATAATATCGAGTTACTAGTTTCAGGCGAAAATCGGATGTCAGAACGATGTTATGTCTAGTTTACATAGTAAAATGCATTTAGGTGTTTCAGCAGATTATATCTTATTATTAAATTCCTACACATTGACTTTTCTAGGGTGGCGGAATGGTGGCACGGTTATGGTGCATATTTACCAGTGATGGGGAAAATACTTTTAAAAAGTATTTCTAGTATAAGTATAAATACTTGGTCACAAAAGTATTTAAAATACAAGTAAAAATACATTAAGATCAAGATCCACAGAAACACTCAATTTAATGGCATATACAAAATCGGTAGCCCACTATCTATGCAGAAAGAATGGTCAATGGAAAAAAAATCGCGAGGTGTTGCATACATGTAAATATTATTTACATGTATGCAACACCTCGCGATTTTTCCTGGGAATGCATTCCTGAGGGGAATTTGCCCCCCCCACCCCAAGAGACATCTAGATTAAACACTGCACCGTAAATGATGAGTCCGATTTTCGTATTGGCACTGGGAATTTTCAGCAACGCATTGCTCGCCGGATTTATTTGTTTAACCGAAGTTTAGCGTCGTCGTATGACATCAAAGGCCGTTGACGACACTTTACAGCATATTATACATATAGGCTACAGCGGAGTAACAACGAATTTATGACTTCCAATATTATACACCATTTAAAGTTGTCCTAATAATCTTATCATTGTAAGTTGTTTGATAGCAAACTGCTTACTGGGAAAGTAACAGCTTAAGATTATTAACATATTTATAGCGACGGATGCACACGTTTTAATGGTTTCTAACGATAGCGACTTTATTCTTTTTTCTAACTACTATATAGACGCTGGATGGATCCGATTTGACCAGGGTCTATGACAACAGAGGCCGTTACCCTGGACAGAAATTTGCTCGGCATATTACAGCACTTAAGAGCTTTCGACGCCAAATACCAAACTTAATTATGTCGACGGTTACTCATGTTTTAATGGTGTGTAAGAGTATCGCATTGCATGTAACAATTTACAGAGAGCCTATCCCAGCATCGACAATTCACAGGCGCTTTGAACATCTAAACCCCTGCGAAACAAGAAACGTCTATAGTGAGCGAGAGGATGCTGGAAGGCATGTGCTTAGCCCGTAGAAGAGGGTAAGCTAATTCCATACTGAGGGACCTATAACTTGAGACAAGGCACACCGAACACGAAAGACAAAGAGTTAAAAACGATCGGTAGAACGATCATTAATGATCATTGCTTTCTTTAGCGTTTAACTCTTTATTGCGGTTAACGTTGATGATGACCTTCCAAAAATCACTCGTAGACGGACACTAAGAGATGATAAAATAAGTTAATAAGGTACATGTATAGGGCCGACATTATCTCGTAATGGCTAAATCTGTCTTGGGCATATATACGCAAATCTCCAATCGCCGTATAGGCTACGTAACGATGTACGTTACTATAGGCAAACAACTAGATCAGTGCCTAAAGTGTGGAAAAATAGGTGCCTGGGCGCCCCTTACCTTTCCAAAAGAAGTGCCTGGACGCCCCTTACCTTTCCAGTCTGTGCTCGCCAATAAGTGGCTGGACGGCATTCAGATTTTGAAACAAGTGCATGGACGCCGTCCATGACCGTCCAGGCACACTTTAAGCCCTGAACTAGATTCTTGCAGAGTTCAAGCGATATCATTTCATGCCATTATACTTGAATTGTCGTTTCCTAAGAAAATGAAATGTCGGCGAGAATCTAATTTAAATGCTCAAAAGTCAGGCTAATTTAGGCGGGAGATCCGAATGCGGAACTGGTCACCGGGACGCATTTAATTCTTTGACTAAACTGCCCAAATGACCGTGCTCCGCTATATGCCGAATGACTCTTAGCTATAATAAGCACGAGCGTAAACGAGATTTCACGCACCAACCGCAGCGAAACTTCGACTCATAATATATACAAATGGACAATATCCAATTGATATAATTTTGTTACCTGCTCTTATAAATAGCCTGGGTAAAAACTATGTTAAGGGTGTATTAAGAAAACGCAGTAATGCATCGCCCAGCG